>JARJCV010000040.1:0-283917 GCA_029281435.1 Mycena haematopus
TCTAGAGCTTCTTTTCTGTCTTTCCGTTTTCGCTTCCATACCCTCGGCCAGAACTCGCGCAATATCCACAATATCCTACACCTGCAAGACTCACTGTCGCGACTGTTAAGCCGACCCATGGCCCCCGTTGTACGTTGCCCGGTTGCCGTCTTATTCCATCTGATGTACTTATCTTTCGTCTCGACTGACCCCAGACGCACCGTGACCATCGCCGAATACTCCGTCTCCAGTAGCCTGCAAATGCCCCTCAAGTCGCATATATCCTGTACGGGCTTATATTTGTCCCTGATTTGGCAGCACTTGGAATCTGCCAAGTCCCTCCTGTGGTTCGTGTCATGAATAGCTGTAAGAGGGATCGCTCGTGCCCTCTGCGAGCCATAAATGATCTCTGCCACCAATATTGTACCATATCTTTTTTTTTCATGGGTTGTACACCAAAATTTTGTACGCAGCGACGCTACTTGAACTTTCATGCTCACTGTTGCGGCGTTTATTAGAAAGCCAAAGTCGCGAACGACCGCTCCCGCTGCCGACAATCGCAGCCCATTTTGAAGCCTACTCCCAGTCGCCCTGACTACAACCCTGGCACCTGAAGAAGGAAGCACAGCCGCAGACACAAGAACAGACACAACTATTCCTAGTCCTTCCTCTGCAAAATAACAAACGTCAGATCTCGATCGATGGCGCGCACCCGAGGAAGGTCAAGGTTTCTGTCGCTCCCGCAGTCGATCTAATAGTAACGATCCAACTAATCTGGTCTAAAAAACAATGCATCTTCGAAAGCAAAACAACGTGCACAACCTTTTGAGACGGGCAACTGGTTCAAAGTGGCCTTCTCCATGCGCAAAACAGGGCGTCAGTCAGCCTTTGTTTGAGCCCGACTGAATTGAAACGGGCATCCAGTTCGCCGTCACAGTCAGGTAACTATGCACAAAACGGGAAAGACCGCTGAAAAAAACTCGTACGTCTAGCGCGCAGGCTTGTTCTTTTGAAGTGTTCGACGAAGGCGACCTTGTTTCTGGTCTCACAAGGGCAATGTATTCGATGGAAGTAAGTCAGTACGGCATGGCGTCAAATCGCCGCACACACGGATGTACCTACTGGTTCCATGCTCAAAGATCGTGTGGCCTGAAGAATATTACCCTGGACGCCTAACCATCCAACTCTTGCTCGAAGATCGCGTGGAACAATTCGGAGGACTTCGGTTGGACTTGAATCCAACGGGCGCAAAGGTGATAACAATAAAATCGACCGGACAAGGCCGTCCCGCTTCTGTCTGTACACAGCCGAGTAGGCGAAGATTCCGGCGATTCTGATGTTCTACTCGCCCTCGTAACCTGTTTACCATTGGTTTCTTGTTCCTTGGGGTCAGTCGGATCGTCACACTGTTGTAATCATGCTGATTACTCATAGCTGAAATGGTACGATTTCTATGGTTCGATTATTTACATAGCCAAACACGGACACAGTAGCTTACCTCTTTGGCTCTTACCACCTTATTCTGCCTGTACGCTAGCTAGCACCTCTTCAACGTCGACTCCCGGAAACGGGTCTATATTCTCTTGTGTGATCTCTTTTCCTTTTCTTCTTTCTGGTATCTCGCTCGGTGAGCCTGATTCCATTTTTTTTGAATATTCCACCCGCTTCTCGCGTCCTCTCCCGTGTCGGTCAAGCACGCCTTCGTGCGAGACTGAGTGCTCGAGACCGCAACCTCGCTTAGGCCACCTGAGCTCGCTCAGTGCCGTACCCGCATACACACCCTGAGACGAGCCCACCCGGCCGTTCTCTCGGCAACTGTGCATTGCTACCCCACCCACTCTCCGCGTACCGCGTAACCCACTCAACGAGACCGCCCACAGGTCTCGCTACCCACGCTTGTCACTCTTGCTAGAAACCCACGCTGGCGGGACGACAACCGTCCACACCGTTCTCTCTCCAAACCCGCCGCCAAGCTAAGGCAGCTGTTCCCCCGGACTCTCCTCTGTCTCCACCACCCGAGACGCCGGAGGCGCCGTCCAGACAGTCGACACCGACTCGCCCCACTGCAGCTCACGACTCGGACACCACCGACTCGTCACCCGTTCTTCCTACTCGTCATCACGCCATGTCGTCCGGCAATGCGATTCTTGACCTCCCCGCTTCGAAACTCCCCCTCTTGCACGAAGGTGAAACCTCACAAGGACAACTACGCCAGCTGGAAATCCACTGCGCGAATTACTTTACGCTGAAGTCCATCGCTGCCGATAAACAAGTCGCCAACGTCATTGGTTGTTTCAGAGACTATCGCATCACCTCATGGCTCGATAACGACGACGAGCGCACCGCTGCCAACGCTCTCGAGTTCAAGGCCTTCATGGCCCTCGTCCGCGAACGCCTCCTGCCCAGCGACTGGGAACGCACCCTGAAGCAGGAGCGTAACGGCCGCAAGCAGGATAAGACCGAATCCTTCCTCTCCTTCCTGACTTCTGTCGAGCGCCTTAACTCGTTCCTGATCAACACTTCGTACCACCTCGACGAGTCAGGCCTCCGCACGTTGCTCGAGTCCAACATGACGACTGACCTTGCCGACGACGTCGCCGACGAGGGGAAAGCCACGGACGCCACCAAATACAAGGACTGGGCCGAGATCGTGAAGCGGCGTGACAACATCCGCATCCGCCGCATCAAAGAGCTCCACGCCATCGCTGACGAACGTGCGAAGCGCGACCGTTCGAAAACCAACACCAATGACGAGCGCCCTCACAAGCGCAAGCGTGACGAGAATGCGCCGCCATCTGGTACCACCGGCTCCTCCTCCGCCCCTGCCTCCTCATCGGGGAACGGGAAGCGTTGCCCAAAGCTCACCGATGACGAACGCGCACTGCTCACTGCCAACCACGGCTGCAGCCGCTGCCGTCTGCCCTTTGTCGACCACGCCGACGCACAGGATAAGACGTGCCCGTGGCCGAACACGACGAACTACAAGCCGGTGTCGCAAGCGAGCATCGACGCTGCGGCCGCCGCCCTCACTGCTGATCAACGCAACAAGTTCGGTATCAAGGCCAAGCCTGCTCCGGTTGCCGCCGTCGTCGCCGCTGCCGGTTTTGCACCTATCGAGGACCCCAACGACAGTAGTGTCGACTCGCTGGATGTGAGTGAACCACATTTGATCTGGGACTTCCGTATGGAAGGTCCTATGTCTAATATTCCCATACGTGTCCGCGGGCTGATTGACTGCGGCTCAGGGCTAGTGTTGATGCACCAGAACATCGCAGACAAACTCCAGCTCCGCCGCCATCGCCTACACAAGCCCATGCCCGTATCGGCTGCATTCACGAACAACGATGACCCACCACCATTAACAGAATGGGTAAAATTCAAAGCCTTGTCAGACGACCTTTCTTATGAGACCAAAACTGTACGCGCACTCATCGCGCCCGCTCTTTGCACCGACGTTATCCTCGGACTTCCCTTCTTGTCCCGTAATTCCATTGTCATTGATAACAACGAACGCACTGTAATTGATAAACGTATGAATTATAATCTTCTTGACCCTGTTATTGCATCTCCCCCACCGCCGCTGAAGCTAAAGCTGCGCGAGCGCCTGCGAAAAACGAAAGCTGACCACAAGTTGTTGGCTAAAGAATTGAAGACTGTATGCGCGACGCGTCTGCAAGCACTCACCGACGCAAACCTGTTCGAAACTGTACGTGAGGTCGATGTCGTCGCCGCTATCCGCGAGCGCATCGAAGTCTTGGCAGAGTCGGAACGACGTCAAATAATGGGTGACGACTTGAAAACAAGATACCGACCAATCTTTGAGCCCATCCCACACGTCAAAGACCTGCCTACGGACGTACTTTGTGAAATAAAAATAAAAGATGCTTATAAAACACTTTCAAAGCGAACGTACCAAAGTCCTCGAAAATACAAGGACGCATGGCACGAGCTGATCCAGAGACACCTGGACACTGGGCGTATTCGGCCTTCCAATTCCCCCTTCGCGTCGCCGGCCTTCTTGATTCCTAAGGCGGACAAGACAGCCCTCCCACGTTGGGTTAATGACTTCCGCGATATCAATGCGAACACTGTCCACGACGTCTTCCCCTTACCCCGTGTGGATGATATACTCGCGGACTGCGCCAAGGGCAAAATCTGGACAACGATAGATTTCACAGACAGCTTTTTCCAAACTAGACTGCACCCCGAGTCAGTTCCATACACCGCCGTCAGTACTCCACTAGGACTATATGAATGGTTGGTGATGCCACAAGGGCTGCGCAATGCACCCTCAGTACAACAACGCCGTGTCACGGCCGCTCTGCGCGAACACATTGGCAAAATTTGCCATGTGTATCTCGACGACATAGTGATATGGTCGCAAAACACCGAAGAACACGCATCGCACATACACATTATTTTTGAGGCACTTAAGAAGAACTCGCTCTACTGCAATGAAAAGAAGACTAAGCTATTCTGCGACGAAATCGTCTTCCTGGGTCATCGCATCTCACAGCGGGGCATAGAACCTGACCAGAGCAAAGTTGAACGCATTATTAACTGGCCAAGGCCCAAATCGTCTACAAACGTACGTGCCTTCCTTGGCCTGGTGCGCTATGTGGCACAATTCCTCCCCAATCTGGCAGACCACACTGAGGTCCTTCACCGTCTTACAACGAAGGCCGCAGACAAAATTTTCCCGGAATGGAACAGCGAGCACCAATTTGCCTTTGATAAAATAAAGGAAATTGTGACTAGCGCGGACTGCCTGACTACAATAGACCACGAAAACATGGGGACTAAGAAAATTTTCGTCACCGCCGATGCGAGCGATAAACGGTCTGGAGCTGTACTCTCCTTTGGAGAAACCTGGGAGACGGCGCGCCCCGTGGCGTTCGACTCGAGGACATTCAAGGGAGCAGAATTGAACTACCCCATACACGAAAAAGAATTACTGGCCATAATACGTGCATTGCGGCTGTGGCGCGCGGACCTGGTCGGGAGCACGGTACACGTCTACACAGACCACCGAACCCTTGAAAATTTCCATTCACAACGCGACTTGTCACGTCGACAAGCGCGATGGATGGAATTTATGTCCCAATTCGACACCAAGATCATATATGTGAAAGGCGAAGCGAATACTGTCGCAGACGCCCTCTCGAGAACGGATTTTCATGACAGCCCTGAAGCTGACATACACGCGTCCCCTCCTTGTGATGACGACTGTGAACCTATGGCATTCCTAACTTGCAAAACAGATGATACACCCTTGATGGCCGCTCATTGCCTTGCAGTGACACGGATCAGGGACCCAGCACCCTCTGCGATCTGCACAATAATGTCAGTCGCAGTTGACGCCGGCCTACTTGATAGCATTCGGTCTGGATATGTGGGCGACCCTTGGTGTGCAAAATTCCCGTCTGTCACCGACAGCATGCCTGGCCTAATCAACAAAAACGGCTTATGGTATATCGGGACGAGACTATTAATCCCCCGTGTGGGTCACATACGTGAACACCTGTTCCGTCTGGCACACGACTCACTGGGGCATTTTGGATTCGAAAAATCATATGGATCCCTGCGGGAGGCCTACTACTGGCCTAACATGCGACGGGACCTTGAGTCAGCCTACATCCCAGCGTGCGCAGACTGCCAACGGCATAAGTCTCGTACAACCAAAACTTCGGGCCCACTGCACCCCCTCCCGGTTCCGGACAACCGATTTGACTCGGTGGGAATTGACTTCGTTGGCCCTCTACCAGAGGAGGGCGGCTTTAACTGCATTGCCACGTTCACAGACCGCCTCGGTACGGATGTTCAACTTATACCAACAAGAACGAATATTACAGCCGAAGACTTCGCACTGCTCTTCTTTGACAAGTGGTACTGCGAAAACGGCCTACCACTAGAAATAATATCAGACCGGGACAAACTTTTCATCTCTAAATTTTGGAAAGCCTTGCACAAATTGACGGGGGTCAAACTGAAACTCTCGACGGCCTTCCACCCAGAAACAGACGGTTGCAGTGAGAAGACGAACAAAACAATGAATCAGTGCCTACGATTCCATGTCGCACGGAACCAGAAAGGTTGGGTCCGCGCCCTGCCTCGCGTTCGCTTTCATATTATGAACACTGTCAACAAATCGACAGGTTACTCACCTTTTCAACTAAAGACTGGCCGTTCACCACGCCTCATCCCCCCACTTGTCACACCCGACGATGGAGTTGAGGCCGAGGACGTCGCGGCGGCAGATGTCATCAACCAGCTCAACGCGGATACGCTTGAAGCTAGAGACAACTTACTAGCAGCCAAATTGGTCCAAGCCGCAAATGCGAACAAGGACCGGAAACCGGACCCACCTTATGAGGTCGGCCAACGAGTTAAACTAACAACAGAACACCGGCGCAGCATGTATCTTCGAACCAAAGAAGGCAGATGCGCCAAATTTATGCCCCGATTCGATGGACCGTACACCATAACTGCAGTCCACAAGGAATGCTCAACAGTTACCCTAGACATGGCAACGCAACCGGACATATTCCCTGTATTCCACACTTCCGAAATTGAGCCTTACCTCGAGAATGATCCGATCCTATTCCCGGAACGAGAACTGGCGCGCCCAGGCCCTGTGGTCACAGCCGATGGGGTCGAAGAGTTTGTCATCGACGAGATCATTGACGAACGCAAGCGCGGCCGCGGTAAACAATACCTCGTGAAATGGTCAGGACATGGAGACGAGGACCTGCGTTGGCTGCCAGGACGTGAACTCGCTGAATGCGAAGCACTGGACCGGTGGCTAGCTCAAATTGACTCGAACAATACTGATTCTACCATCTAATGGTTACTACATATTTGCTTCCACTGCTCGCCCAACCCCCCCCCCCAAAAAAAACCCTTCTCTTGCTCCGAGTATGCTCGATTTTTCACGGAGGGGAGGGGTGTAATCATGCTGATTACTCATAGCTGAAATGGTACGATTTCTATGGTTCGATTATTTACATAGCCAAACACGGACACAGTAGCTTACCTCTTTGGCTCTTACCACCTTATTCTGCCTGTACGCTAGCTAGCACCTCTTCAACGTCGACTCCCGGAAACGGGTCTATATTCTCTTGTGTGATCTCTTTTCCTTTTCTTCTTTCTGGTATCTCGCTCGGTGAGCCTGATTCCAACTGTATCACGAAAAGAGGCTGTACGCTCAATGTTTTTGTCTCCGTCCTCGTGTAGGCTGGACGTAACCTTGTATCAA
The DNA here is from genome assembly GCA_029281435.1 of Mycena haematopus. Lineage (NCBI taxonomy): Eukaryota > Fungi > Basidiomycota > Agaricomycetes > Agaricales > Mycenaceae > Mycena > Mycena haematopus. Next base: position 7,235 of record JARJCV010000040.1, read on the forward strand.
TGTATGGGACTTTGTTTTCGGGGTGGTACAACACCACCGTGATAGATCTCGACCCGCATCGGCGGTAAGTGGTTCCAACTTCCAATCAATACTAAACCCATGGTAGTTTTATCGTTCTACAAGACTTGGAGGTATTACTGAAGTTGGTGGGTCCGTATGTGTGGATGTTTGGTTGATGAATGCCGTACTTACCTCCGCCCAGCCTCCGCCTTTCTTTGTCGCAACGCCGTTACAAGGTTTCCATCACACTTCATACGAACAAAAGACATGCATGGTTACCTTACGGCTACTTCGAACTCTATGCTTGTTGCAAACTCGGACATATTTTTATCCCAACTTGAATGACCCGACTCCGAGTCACCCGACGGCAAATCCAAAATCGATACAAGGTTTTCATCAAGGTCGCTTCAAGAGAACAAAGACATGCAAGTTTTTTTTGGCGGCGGGCTCACCTGTTTTGTCCTTCGTGACAGCTACTAGGGACCAGATGCCGGTCTCAAGTGTTGAGCGTTTGCTTTGCATCCGGACGACTTGAGACGTATAAAAAGGCCTCATCGAGGCATCTGGATTGCAAAACTGTTCTCGTACTTCGTACTCATTTCAACACCTCCCACTGAAGCTTAATCTCCCTCATCTCGACATGGATCCCCTCGTTGCAACTACCGCTGAAACCCGGGCCGAAGTCGTCGGATTCAATGTAAAACCCTTGCACTGGGTGCAAAAAGAATTACCTGCCCAGAAAACCGAAGCTGGCTATCAACACCTCTCTCAAGGCTTTGCTGTACTTGAGGCAGAGTTTGACAATATGTCTTACGACGTGAGGGTGAAGCTTTTAGACCGTCACAACAGGTAAGAATCCTTTTCTGCTTCTTTAGGTTCAAGTTGTACTCAGATTTGGAAGCCTATTGGTGCTGTACGAAGGCAGTAATCCTGAGGACTTGAAGTTATCTCGATGCCTGAAGAACTTCGACCTTCTTGAATCTATGGCATCCGCCAACAAATTTTATCATGATAGCAAATTGTTCAAAGAAGATGTCCAGGTTGGCTTTCTTTCCGATTTTTGGCAAATGAAGTATCTGATATAATACTACAGGCATCGGTTGCTGAGGCACACAGAAAGATACTTTTGGCCAAAATCGAGGGCCGTTAGGTAGTTTCTTGTAGATAGACCCTACAAACATCGAAGCTCTTGTATCACTTGTTACTAGTCAAGTCTATGACTCTCTACGAATTTGCGGCAGTGATGCCGAGGCAGCTATAGGACCATCGGCCTTGGATCTGTGTATTTCCGGTTTCAACCCTCCAATAAAGCTTAAATCAATGATAATCTGAACGGGGGATCCTGACCCCCTGTTCAAAGCGTGTAATTTATTGAGAAGGGACAGGAATTGGAGGGACCCTCCTAACAATGAAGCTGATACGACGAAACCAATGCGGAATGTTATAATAAAATCCAAATAACGATATATCGGTCCGTTTGACCACTCTGCTGCGAAGCTTCCAAGAGCTCAAGCCGTGAACGATTCCATTGAATCGTTGTACAACCTCATCCATACTCGGACGTTGCGACGGATCAGTTTGGATCATGTCTTTGACGAGCGGCCGCATGAACTCGAACCCAAGCTTTCGAGAATCGACATCGTAGTCCTAAAGTGTAAAGGAGGTATTCAAAATCAGCAAAGGTCACTGTAAGTTAATTACCTCCAAAAAGTCGTGTTGGATTGAATTCCCAAGATAGTAGACGTCCGTTGGGAAAGGATCACAAGCGTCGAGGACCATTTCAGGCGCAGTCTTGTCTCCGCCTCTCGTAGTGGGCTCAAGCGGGGGCCGTTCCTCTGGCTTGTATCGTCTCGACAGACCGAAATCCGTGATATAGTATTTTACCGGGTTCTGGGTACGAGTTAGGGATGGATGTACCTTCCCGCTGTAGTCGCGTTTGCGATTTTGCGTTATAGGGTGGAACGGGACGCGATACAGAGAAGCACCGTCCATCAGGATATTTGGGAACGAGCAATCCCTGGTCTTAATGTCAAAATAATCACAACGAACGCAAAAAAAACAGTTTACCGATGCGCAATATTGTGCTTGTGCATAAATTGAATCCCCTGAGGACAGAGTCATCACCTGGGGAAGGGAAGAGAGTATTTGGTCAACTCACTTCGAAGATCTGCTTGAAAAACTCGACGACTTCGCCGACCGTATCAAAGCGTGGCTTGTCGTACTCTCGAAGTAAGGGCATAACGATTATGGCCCATCCTGGTTCTTTTGGGTCTGAGAGAACCCGAAGGATGGGCACACAATGATTCGTTGGATCAGAGCGTTGTGGTTCGGCTGAAAACCAAGTAGCAATATCCAATTCTTCACTGGGAGCTCGAAGTTCTAGGTACTTCATGACGACGAACGAACCATCTGCAATGACTGTGGCATCCATGACGTCGGGGTGCTGGACGCAGGGTCAGTGCAGCTTTTTGTGAGGCTCTTCCTAACCTACAGCCCAACTCTGGAACTCTTCGTGTCCAAGAGCGTCGATGGGTTGTTTCCAGGGAGGAGCCCAGCCATCCTGATATCTCGGTCGAAGCAGATAGCCAGAGTCCTTGAGCCAGTCGCGGCGACTGTACCGGAAGAGCTCGCCCTCATGCAGCACGCCAAAATCGGCCGCTGAGAGCATCTTCCACGAAGATCGAGAGGCACTGAAGTTGGTGGGTCCGTATGTGTGGATGTTTGGTACATTGAAAAGCGCAAGTTCCCCCCAAGTCATTGTGGTAGACTCAGAAGTTTCAACAGAGTTGATGTTCGAGAGCAATCTGACATTATTATTCTGTATTATGTTTCCGGGGCTCGGAGCGAGGTGGGGGCGAAAAATAGGAAGGAGAGTCAAAGGAGAGTGCGCGATCAAACATGCCGTTACCATCACGTGTGCCAATCTCTGCCAATCTTCGTCTTCGCTCCAACTTTGCTCTCTTCCTGTGTCGCACTACGTAGCCCTGTTGAGCCGCCGAAAGAGCCTTACAATCATTCAAGATCCTGTGAATGTCCATAGCCAGCATCTTGATCAATGTCAACGCTCTCAGACCGCTGGGCTTTCTTTCTATTCACAACAAGTTTGTGCAACTTGAATACAGCAACGTGGAGCGCAGGATAGGCCCGGGTGGCCTCGCGAGATATGGATTACACCTTAATCTCCTCATCAAGCTCTGGACATCCCATATCGCTCCTCCAATATCGTCCATCAATTCCCACTCAAGATCGAGCAGCATCAACTCAAAGACCTTGGGTTGAAGATCTAAAAACCTTCAAATCCCAAGTTCTCAGGGTGTGCGTGCAGGTATTCGACGCTATGCCGTACTGACTTACTTCCATCGAATGTATTGCCGTTGTCTTCCGCTCTAACACCAGATACAATACAAGGTTTCCTTCATCGAGCACTCCGAAAGAACAAAAGAGCTGCGCGCTAGACGTGCGAGACTTTTCTCAGCGGTGTTTCCCGTTTCGCGCATGGTTACTTTACCGTGACGGCGAATAACTGTGCCCGCTTCAATCGCGTCGAGCTCAGACAATGGCCGACTGACGCCCACACGTTTGCGCATGGCAACGGCTAGAACCAGCTGCCCGGCTCAAGCGGGCCCAGACAATTGTATGTCTCCGGATCTCCTTCTTTCCCGTAATCTGTCTACCGCTGGTTTCGTTTCCCTTGGGCGCGCCACACTGTATCAAGAAGAAAAAAAGAAAGAGGCTGTACGCTTCATACTGTGGCATGTCAGTGTTCTTGTCTCCGTCCTCGCGTATGTTACTATTGTATGGGACTTTGTCTTCGGGGTGGTACACAACTTCGTGATGGATCTCGCCACGTCGGCGGTAACTGGTTCAATCAATACTGAACCCATGGTACTTCATTGTTCTACTTTGAGGGTCGTAGTCAGACTTTCATCTAGCTTGCACTCCACTATCCGACTAGAAATGAACCAGTAGCCAAAGGTTGTAAACCAATCATAAAGAGCGTGTAATTTATTTAGGGACAGGAATTGGAGGAACCCTCCTAACAATGAAGCTGATACGACGAAACCAATGCGGGATGTTATAATAAAATCCAAATAATGATATATCGGTCCGTTTGACCACTCTGCTGCGAAGCTTCCAAGAGCTCAAGCCGCGAACGATCTCACTAAATCGTTCCACAACCTCATCCATGCTCGGACGTTGGGACGGATCAGTGTGGATCATGTCTTTCACGAGCGGCCGCATGAACTCGAACCCAAGCTTTCGAGAATCGACATCGTAGTCCTAAAGTGTAAAGGAGGTATTCAAAATCAGCAAAGGTCACTGTAAGTTAATTACCTCCAAAAAGTCGCGTTGGATTGAATTCCCAAGATAGTAGACGTCCGTTGGGAAAGGATCGCAAGCGTCAAGGGCCATCTCGGGTGCAGTCTTGTCTCCGCCTTTCACAGTAGGTTCAAGCGGCGGCCGTTCCTCCGGCTTGTATCGTCTCGACAAGCCGAAATCCATGATATAGTATTTTACCGGGTGCTGGGTACGTGTCAAAGACGGGTGGACCTTCCCGCTGTAGTCGCGTTTGCGATTTTGCGTTATAGGGTGGAACGGGACGCGATACAGAGAAGCACCGTCCATCAGGATATTTGGAAACGAGCAATCCCTGGTCTTAATGTCAAAATAATCACAACGAACGCAAAAAAAACAGTTTACCGATGCGCAATATTGTGCTTGTGCATAAATTGAATCCCCTGAGGACAGAGTCATCACCTGGGGAAGGGAAGAGAGTATTTCGTCAACTCACTTCGAAGATCTGCTTAAAAAATTCGATGACTTCGCCAACTGTATCAAAGCGTGGCTTGTCGTACTCTCGAAGTAAGGGCATGACGATTATGGCCCATCCCGGTTCTTTTGGGTCTGAGAGAACCCGAAGGATGGGCACACAATGATTTGTTGGATCAGAGCGTTGTGGTTCAGCTGAAAGCCAGACGGCGAGATCCAGTTCTTGGCTGGGAGCTCGAAGTTGTATGCGCTTCATCACGACAAACGAACCATCCGCAATAACTGTAGCATCCATGACGGCGGGGTGCTGTACGTAAGGGTCAGTGCGACGTTTTGCGAGGGTCATCCTAACCTACCGCCCAACTCTGGTACTCCTCATGTAAAATAGCGTCCCAGGGTCGTTTCCAGGGAGGAGTCCAGCCCTCCTGATATCTCGGTCGAAGCAGATAGCCAGAGTCTTTAAGCCAGCCGCAGCGATCGCGCCAAAAAAACTCGCCCTCGTCCAGTGCGCCGAAGCCTTCCTCTGAGAGCATCCTCCACAAAGACGGGAGGTACTCGAGTTGGTGGGTCCGTGTGTGTGGATGTTTGGTTGATGGATGCCGTACTTACGTCCGCCTTTCTTTCGCAAACCTGTTACAAGGTTCCCAGAGGTTTCCATCACATTTCGTATAAACAAAAGACACGTATGGTTACCTTACGGCTACGCCGCCCTCTTGCTTGTTGCAAACTCGGCTTGTATCCGACGCCAAATCACTTCGATTACAAGGTTGAAGGTTCTCCTCAACTTGGTTACTTCAAAAGAACAAAGGCATGCGAGCTTCTTTTGCGGCGGGTTCTGTAAACCTGCCCGTTTACATCACATCATTACATTACATAATAGCTAGTTCCTTCTGGTCGTCTCCCTCGTTGTCCGTAGTCTCGTCTCGTCGCTCGCACAATACACCGTGGTCCTGTTGACTTCGGCGTGATTTTCCTGTCAGTGTTTTCCTGCTTGGCAAGCGGGCTTCCACTTTTCTTTCAACTCCACATCACGGACCTCGTCCTACCTCGTTCTGGCGCACAATTTGCATCAACGCGCAGCCACGCGCGAATCTGTTGTCTCTGGTGGTCTCTCCCTGCCTTCCCAGCCACTCCCTGCACCATCCACACTCCCTGCCTATGTACCCTTGACGCACTCCGAAAAGGAGGCCCTCCGCGCTGCGAACGGCTGCTACCATTGTCGAAAGACGCCCCAGACGCCGGGCTGGGTGAAGCACCGCAGTGACAACTGCCCTGGGGATGCTGCGCTCGGTATTCCTCCTCGCGTGGCACCGGCAGTTGTCGCAGCTGTTGGTCCTGTCGGGTTCTCGTCCGTGTACGAAGAAGGGTATGCACCGGTGGCAGTCGTGATGCCGGCCTACGACCCAGAAGATGACAGCTACGACTACTCCTCCGGCACTGATGATGACCTTTCCCGCTGATCTTTTGGTCCGCTACCTTAGCCCCATCCCTTTAATCTCGCTTCTTCTTTCTTGCCGCTCTCTCCTTCCTCCCCTGTGCGCGCTCGGTCATGGCCCCATCGGCACACCTGTTTCCCTTCAGTGGGTTCCTGTTTGTCCTGGGAGTGTCGGACGGACTTCAGACTTGGTAGTATGGATACTTCTTGGTACTTCGCATTTTTCTTGGGTATTGGCCTGTGTTCTAAAGGTGGGGAGGGTGTAAACCTGCCCGTTTACATCACATCATTACATTACATAATAGCTAGTTCCTTCTGGTCGTCTCCCTCGTTGTCCGTAGTCTCGTCTCGTCGCTCGCACAATACACCGTGGTCCTGTTGACTTCGGCGTGATTTTCCTGTCAGTGTTTTCCTGCTTGGCAAGCGGGCTTCCACTCAACAGGACTTCGGCGTATTGTGCGAGCGACGAGACGAGACTACGGACAACGAGGGAGACGACCAGAAGGAACTAGCTATTATGTAATGTAATGATGTGATGTAAACGGGCAGGTTTACAGGTTCACGCGTTTTGTTCTTGACGGCTACTCGGAACCCGATGTCGATCTCAAGTGTTGAGCTTTGTTTTGCCGCCGGACTTCAGGTTGAGATGTATAAAAAGGCCTCATCGAGGCATCGTGTTTACACAACTGTCCTCCTACTCATTCCAGCATCTCCCACTGAAACCGGACTCTCTCCCACCTCGCCATGGACCCTCTCATTGCGACTGCCGCTGGAACCGAACTTCTCGTATTCACTAAGAACTCCTTGGACTGGTGGAAAAAAAGATTACCCGCCCAGAAGACCAAAGACGGTTTTGAACACCTCTGTCGCGCCTTTGACCAACTTGATGCAGATTTCGACATCATGCCCTACGATATGCAAAAGAAACTTTTAAATCGTTACAAACGGTAAGGCCCTTTTTTTTGCTTCTTTAGGTTGCACTCAGATTATTTGGTAGCCTATAGGCGCTTCACACAAGCCGTAGTCCTGAGGACTTGAAGTTCTTTCGATGCTTGAAGCAGTTCTGCCTCTTTGAGTCTATGGCATCCGCAAACAGATTTTACCGTGATAGCAAAATGTTCAGTCTCGATGTCAAGGTTGGCTTCTTTCTGATTGTTCGCAAATGAGGTACCCAATAGGGAAATACTACAGAAATCGTCTGCTGAAGCACGGACAAATATATTGGATGAAGTCGTAAATGGCCACAGAGCTCGTGCCCATGACATCGGCGTCCCTCCCGAAATTCTCGCCGAGCTGCGAGAGATGCTCCATTCATTGCGGATTTCACTCCAGTCGACTCGGAGCAATGGTTCGGTTTCAGAGGATCAACCTCAGGCTGCATCAACGATTACTTCCACAGAGTGTAGTAAGTCTCTCGAGCCCTGCATTTTATAGGACTAATATAGTTGCCCGTAAAGCTAGCAGCAGTCGGGTTGAAACTGCCGTCACAACTACAGACTGGATTCACGACAGGACAGCCACAGCCGCCGAAGCGTACACCAGTGTGCATCGGTTCCAATTTGACAACACAAGCTCTAGCGACCTGTGGGACACGGCTTCGATGATGAGTTCTGGCGTTTGATACGTGCATCTCTATCCATGATGATCTGTTACCTCGATATATCCATACCATGTTTTCCCTGTAATTTCAGTAATTGTCCCAAATTGTCAGCGTCTGATATATTCCACCCTAAGATTGTTTCAGGCCGAGAAAAGTCCAGGTCGACAGCGGAGAGACGACGACAATGGTGCGACGTGGCAGTACGCAAGAGATCAAGCCCATAGACGGAGGCCACGACAAACAGATTACTGGGAGTCAGCATCGAGCAACTGTTGAATCGATTGAGGGCAGTACTTTCCTGTCCACATATTCGAACTCGCATTTCGATTGCACATGCTGGCGACGTAAAAGCGAACAGCGTCCGCGAAAACTAGGTCAAGCCGTACTGCAGTGTGGAAGTCCCGGGCTCATCACTGTCATCACTTCCTTGAGCGCCTGCAACCTACCTGGAAATGGCATATGCAATATTGTGCGCATCAAGGCGACGAAGCACTTTCGGGCATATCCAGACGCAAGTGCATCAGCTGAAGCTCCTCCAGTGCTCCTCCAGAGTCCAGACGCCCGTCGAGGAGACTCGCCGCACGAAGTTGGGTTGAATTGCAGGTTGCGCCTATCTACACGGGAGACAAACGGGAGACGCGCGCGGATGAACGTCAAATGCTGAGAGTGACGGGGAGGGAAAGTAGGGTCAAGATAGTAGCAGGTAAGTAGACGAAAGGAAGATAAACGGCAGAATCCGAATAGGCGCAATTTCAACTTTCGAGAGTGTGACTCCGACTATCCAATCTTTTACTTGAACCATCATGGCTGGACGTCTTGTTGCCCGCCAGTCGGGCCTGGTGCGCAGTGCATTGTCACTGTATCGCTCCGGAGCTTCCCCTCAGTCCATGAGCACTGCACCACCGAAAACCCTGCCGCGCCATCTTCTCAATGCTCACCGCAAGCTCGCATATCCTGCTGCCAAATCTCGAACCCGACGTCTATCGAATGTCAGTGGCTGGCAGTTTGAGTGGACTCGGGTGCTGCGAGCGGGAGGCAGAGTTCGAGCAGTGTGCGAAGTTTGTTATGAAGGAAACGGGCCCTCGGACGCAGGACAACCTAGAGAGATCTCCGGCCAAGCTGGCTCTCCCCCGACCCATAACTTTCTCGCTGCTTCCCATACGATTCTCGCGTCGGGTCTTTCACTTCACGAGTATATGTTCTAGGTCTTCCACCTCGCCGCATTCTTGGCTAGCTCTGTCTTCGCATTCTGGTATGTGTTTCCAATAATCCCCCTAGCCGATGCGCGTTATGCACGGCTCTCCACAGGAGCTGAGGTGTGCGGGGAATGAAGCCCTTGCTCCGTAGTGGATGCCATACCTCCTCGTCGGTAAACGTTCGATTCTGTGAGTGCACCAGGCTCTCCTTCACCTCAGCCAGCTTACGACTGGTTGATCGTCTGAGTTTCAGGTGTTGGGCCTTGACTTCCCGGATGCCTCCGTGGAAAGTCTTCTGTTCGTTGTTCTGTAGGCGTACACCCGTGAGGTTTGTCCCCGCCGGTACCGTCAGATCTGTCTGGCGCATCACACTTCGGCCGGTCGTCCTCGAGCCCCGTGGCCTCGGCACCGGAGCTGCGCGTTAGACGCCGAAGGCGCTACGACCATCGTGGTCATCGTCTTCTCGCTTTCAATTCGGCCGCGAGGCGCTTCAGTATTTTGCCGTAGGGGACATCCACCCAGCCTTCACGCTCCACTGTGTCAGCTTCTTGTTCATGGCCTTGCTCATGTAGCGTCGGGAGCTCACTATTGTGACTGTCATTCTGACGGCTACTAAGGCGGCTGCGAGCTCGGCGACCTGTGAGGATTGTTGCCAGTCCTCTGGGATGCGGAAACTCATACTTATTGCGGGGATCGTCGCTTCCGTACACTATACTCGCCGCCGCCGCTCTCGGGGACTGCTTTGGTGGTTTTCTCACTGCACCACCCACGTTGACACTGTTTCCCAGGGGGTCGTCACCGCGCGCCTGTTCACCTGAGGTCTCTCGCGTTCCCGGGGTTCGTTTCGCCGCCGCGTCATGATCCGGACCCTGGCCCAGGGATTCAATTTCGCCCGGCGGGCTGAAAACCGTTTTTCCCTCGTCCTGATGGTCGCGGATTATCAGTGGGGTTCTTGCGCGGTCCGGGATCCATTCGCGGTGTACTAGGCTGACTTCCCGTTCTGCCCCTTCCGCGCACTCGTGCGGGTCTCTGGATCCCTTCGTTCTGTCGTCATCTCAGGTGTCGCATGGGCAGCTCGCAGACTTACTGTGGAGGGGGTCCCGGAGGCTACGCCCTCTCCGACCGGCATTGCAATGTGCTTGGTGCGCATGCACTTTGCCTTTGCTCCATTGTTCGTCTGTTTCCTCGAACCATCATCTCTCGGGTGGTGCCACAGGGCTGCAACTCGAATTACTCGGCTTTTGAGTACACCGCTGCTCAAATTACGTCCTTGAAACGAATGCGACGGTGTGTTTATCATATACAGGGAATGCCAGTGGCAGAAAAAGCGCGGAGAAGGGCGGCAACTTGACGGCCGTGTGGTTGGTACAAGCTCGACGGAGAGGTTATTTTGCCAAAGGCAGGTTTTCCTGCAGATCCCTTGAGGTAGTGTGGCGGATACAGGTGCTCGATGTAGCCTCAATAAATGACATGGATTCCGGGGGCATTCTCCGTAACCTCACGCTACCAAGTAATTGGCTCACTATCCAATATCTTTGCCACCACAGAAATTGAAAAGAAGGCACGACCACTGGCATACATATCAAGCTATTTACGACGTCGCTCACTTCTCCCAAATGTTGTGGTGACGCCCTCTGTGCCTGTCCCAGTCCTTCTTCTGACAAGCACTAAAAGGAAGGGTGAGTTCCGATATGGACTTAGCGTAAGAGGCTTACGGGCTACAGTATCGGTCCTTCTTGCATTTGGGGCATCTGAAGGGACCCTTCGCTCGACAGACGCAGCAAGTCCGATTTTTCTTTCCAACTGCTTCCAAGTATGACACGGCAAACAAGGGTGACAGTGCAATCCTGGTGCAGTACTTGGCAACTGGCTTCCAGAGTGGCACATCATGCAGTCGCTGCACGTTCTGCCCTTCGCCACATGCACACAAAGGAATGACCTCCATTTCGGTCGTGAGTGGGACGCAACCTTCGATAGCATACTGACATGCGTCGCGGTGCTTCCAAGTGCGGCATCGCTCGACGAGAACAGGAAGCAGTTGCTTCCAGGACCTGATTTCTCCCGGCTCTATACCAATTTTTATGGTCTGGTTAAGAAGCTCCGCAAAATTCTGGTTCTCCCGATCCCCTGTCTGTATAATTTGCACAATTCGCTGGTCGCTCATAGGCAGGACGAAGCCATCGCAGACAACAGTGTGGGCAGAAAGGTCAAACCGAAGCTGATCAACAAAGAGAATGGTATCACAGTTGTTTGTTGCCTTGTCGACAAGAGCGAACATATGCTGAGGGTAAGATCCTTTGGGCTGGATGCCGGCTGCCCGCACAATGATCGCCTGGATGCTCTCCTTGACGAACATCATAGTGTCTACGCCTTTTTTCTTTCTAGTCGTTACCTCTCGCTCCGAGAAGGCGTAACCGACGTGGACATTAAGCCAGTTGTCGAGTTTACGAGCCTTTAAATTCAAGACAGGAAGACGGTCGAGATTGAGACGGTGAATGCTCCAAGGAACGAGGCCGTGAACAGCGATGGGGAATGGGTCGATGTTTATTCCCCCTTGTGCGAAGGACGAAGGAAGAGGAACAATGATCTGAATGTATCGGTCAATGATGAGAGAGGAGAGAATGAATTTTTGGCTGACTTCAATCCAAAGAGACTTTCTGGCTAAGCGTAATCGGTGTTGCGCTCCTGCAACAGGGAATGGAAAATTGACTTTCTGTGCTCTTGCCCCGAGCACGAGCTGAACGATGTTGTACGAGAGCTGATGCACAGTGACAGCCTCAAAGGATTGAAGTGCCGCCTTGGCTTGATCGTCTTCTACGGTGATCTTGGCTGAGAAAGACTCCAACAGGTCGCACTCCTCGTTGAAGTTTGCACTGATGGGGCCACGAGACCCAATCTGCCCGGAAGCGGAGGGTACATTCGTGTTGGTTGAAAATCCAGAGGGTAGTGGTTGTTCCGGGAGAACCAGAACACTGTCGCGGTCGAACAGTCCAGCAGAATGGATCTCTATGGAATGACCAAGCATTTTAGCATAGCGCATGGAGTTGGCGGGGTTGCTCTTCATGACGAGGACAATAAGGATGTCTCGGGGAAGGTCATAGCGAGGACCCAGGCCTGTCAGCAGAATCGCAGGCATGACAAACGAAATAACAAGGGATCTTGTGCCCTGGAGACCCTCTCGGTCTTCTTCGAAGGATGCCTTCGGATTTGCAGGAGTCCCCATCACAGAGAGGATCCCGAATGCTGCATGAATAGATGAGAAGAGATTTGTCATTGAGGGACCTCGCATGCCAGCTTGAAGATCAGGTGTGGTACCAGCGAGAACACGAAGCTTTTCCCTTGGCACCGTCAGAAACACTCGGACGAGAGGAGGGACTTTGGCCCATGCGCTAAAGAGCCCGACAGGCGCTACATCTTTCCGTCGATAATGGTCCACCGTGTATACTCCATAGTAATGAAGTAGACCGCAAAAGTCGTGAAAATTGACAGTATCCATTTCCATGGAGCTATTGGAAACTTGAATGCTGAAAAATCTGTCGAGCACTGCGATCCATTGCTCTCGAGGAATCTGTAATCTGTCCCGAATGAACCTGAGGAGCATAACAAAACTCTCTCGATTATAGGGCGAAATAATGTTCAGGGCGGAGTGCATATCAGTCGGGTGGTGTTGCCAGAAAGTAGTGGAATCCTCCTCCTCAAAGAGTGCACAGTAAAGATCATAAAGGAAGGTACCCAACTCCTGGGGATCAACCACAGGAGGGTCACTCCTTGGCGTCTTCCAAGTTGTGACTTGATGGTATTGGCTTAGGTGACCTGTTTGCAAAGATCCAAACACCACCAGCTCGTGGACATTGCTACGGCTCGAATAGCCCGCAATGAAATCAACGGGACACAGGCGGAAAAGAACGCTCATGACCGTCAGGTCAGCGTGAAAACGCCGGGCAAAGTCCTTGGGGGCATTGTCGACATGACCTTGGATGCGAAGAGATTCCAGGTACAGAACACCGTTCCCAGAACTCGAAAGAAGTGGAATGGATATGATGAGGACATTGAGTAGGCCAATAGTATCATCAAGATTTGAAGTGTCCACCACGTCGAATGCGAGTGGGGCCTGCTTGTACTCCTCCTTGTCAAGCTTAATGGTGTCGGCGCGCCACTGACATACAGGAATCGACGTCTGTACTGCGCCCGACTCTTTGCAGACCTGGAGAGCGCGGGCACCGAAGATGACATCGGCGAAGAAAACATGAACAATGCACAGACGGTGCTCATGGTACCTGCGAAACGCACTGCACCAATCCTGGAATTGGGCACGAATGCTGTTCACAATGTCTGAACGGGTGGGCGTGGTATTTAAATTACCGAAGACGGGTGCTAGATGGAAGGGCAAAACAGGTTTGGAGCCATAATGAACGTCGCAACCTACACCAGCTTGGGTGTAAACGAAAGTGGGGTTGAGGAGAGTAGCCGCGGAGCGACGAACTGCAGACACAAAGGTTGTTCCATATTTCCAAAAATCGTGGAAGCAGTCAGAGAGCATCTCGACGGCATGCATCATGAGTGGCCCTGCAGATCGACTGGTGTGAAAAACCGAACGATACTGGCTCTGCGTCTGATATTCTATAACCACAGCTTTGAATTTCGCCACAATTGTGCACAGCTGTGCGTTGGGTAACACGTGCATTTTGGCGTACTGGTCCCAGTACCGACGTAGTTCGGTGAGGGTATGCTTGCTACTCATTCGGAGTGTGGAGCCATACCGCGAATCCTTCCAGCATTGGAACGTCGTCGAAGCATCAAGGAGAGCTCCACATTGGGAAACAAGCAAGGCAAGAGAGTCCTTCTCCAGGTATAGATGGAAGAAGATGTCGAAAATGTGTTCGGTGTTCTTGTTGTCGATAACCATAGAAAGTAGCAGGACATTGCGAGCTGGATCAAGTTAAAACTTAAAACAGGATGGACAGCCCATTTGAGGAGGAACAAACCAAGTATAGCGGGCTCAAAATCAACGCATGTGAAGTCAAGTTTGCGGGTTGCTGAGGGGTACTTCAGTTGGTTTCTGTTAGATGGCGCGAGCCTCACCACCATCGTGTTCCGAAAAAAGAGTGAATAACACGTTTCTCGGATCTCCGCAACCTAGGAGTAACAGGCTGAGATCTTGGTCGGGAGCTACATCTCGAGCAAGCGACACGGCGGAGGTGTTCCCGATTGCGTAAAAGTAGTGTTTCCCGGGCCAAAAGAAAGGGTGCGCCATGGTGGTAGAGTACAAGCCTCGTGTCAGTTATTATTGGGCATGTTGATCTCAGAGCAGAGCATCGCCTCGGCTTTCAGGCCCCAGGCTTGGAAGTCGGAGGTGTGTTATTGTGCTCATAGTTGGTGCTCACTGAAACTTAGGTCGGGCCGCAAGAGGTACTGTAGTATTTAAATCACTTCTCCTGGGCTGTGACCTGTGACCGCAAGTTGCCAAGATTCGAACTTTGGGTTTCGAAAATGGGGTGACTTGACCGTGACATCCAAAAAACTTCGAAAATCTGTTAGAATCAGACGGCCGGTCCCACTGAGGAACACTGGTTCTAGAGAGATGATCCTTGTGCACACACTAATAAAATAGCTACATTAGCTCTGAGACCTTCAGAAATTGCCTAGATTACATGGATTTTAGGGATCCATCAGCTCGATCGTGTCAAAATTGGCATGTAGTGGGAACTCGAAGGCTGCGAACACGGAAATACCTCGAAATACGCTTGCTACGCGCCGCGGGCATGAAAAACAGTTTTTGGGGGCCTTTTTGCTGTTTTTGTGACTGGTTTTGAACCTTCGAAAATCTTCTGGGTGACCGTGACAGGTTCGAAAATTTTCGAAAATTTTGGGCCCTGTGACCTGTGACATTCGAACTGATTTTCTACTCTTTATAAAATAACGTGTGTCTGAAGCCTTCAAACTCCGACCGGAAGTCCCCGTTCATTTGTCGCTGCCGTGCACCTCTCGCTCCCGTTAGGCCTACCAATTTGAGTCTTGACTCAACTCGCGCCTCCGCAAAATCGATTCACAGCATTGACTCTTTCTTCCCGTTCCTCCTCACTTGCTTCTTACATTTGCCCCTCACCCCACCTTTTCCAATGTCGTCCGGAGTGCCGTCCGCCGCGCCGCCCTCAACATCGATGTCTTTGACGATCTTTGACGATCATGGGTCTCGTCTCGGTTCGCAATGACCGTATACTTAGTGTCATGGAAAACAAACAGCCTACGAATTACCGCTGTTGGAATTCAACAGTCAGCGGATCCCTGCATCTTTTCAAGTGTGCAGTCCTCTCGGTGACCAACCCCCTTCGCGATGAACCAAGATGAACCATCACGGAACAATCGCAATTGTATTCGCCAAGATTCAAGGAGGCCCTTTTTCTTCAAGACCAAAGATGTGATTCTGGATGCAATATTCACTTCTTGGGTGATGCATGACAAGACTCTGCTGCGTTAGTGAAGGCCCAAAGCCTGGATCGCAAGCTCCTCAAGGGGGACAAGTGCGCGCGACATGCGACAACATACCGTGGATGCTCTATGGTGCTCATGTTTTCCTCTCACGTCCAGCAAGCAACTGGAGCATGCGATTCGGATTGTCAAGAAACTACGTAGTATACAACACCACGCCGCTCTAGCGATTACGGGAGCGCTGCGCTCCATCCCCACGGATGTGCTTGATATCTACGTGCACCTCGAGCAGCTGGTTGACAAGGTTCGAGCGTGCGCGGCCCCCTGGTGCGTAACATGTTCGGCTGCACACCCCCTCCACTTCGGAGAGGGGGCCAAGAAGTCAGACAGACACTCCACGCTGCTGTGCCCTCATCCACGACTTTGGACTTCAGCTGCGCATGACGGAACAGATCGAAGCAGCGCGGTCCCACCAGTGTGTTCCTCGACAATGAAGATAGCGGGGACGAACGACGATGTGGTTAAAGCAGATAAGGAAAATATCTCTACCTACCGAGTATCCATGCACTGATGGCACCCGTGCATAGTCGGACAAAGTGATGCGTCCGCTGTACCAGATAAGCAAACAGTACACAGTCTCCGGAAGGGGTTGGGGGCTGCCTAGCTATGGCTCTCCTCCTCGAGCTGGAGGATTGAACAGTGTGGTCAGGATAGCTATCGACAACAAGGCAGCACTGAAGGCAATCACCGTGCGCACCCGCCTCTCGCTCGCCGTCGGGACCGTGCGATGGACTGCAGGCCGCATATGCGTCACCGGCAATGAGAGGGCCAATGCGGGAACGAAACGAGTGGCGCAGGTTCGGGGACGAGATCCGCCACGCAGAGTGGGAGGCCATAGTCGAGAAATGGTGGGAGGCATCACTCGCTACGTACGGACCATGCAATACAACCTCAAGCTCATGACGGGCTCATACCTTGCTCTCGCAGATCACCTCCCCAGCCTCAGCTCCGCACGGCTGACTCCCCTTTCCAAACACCTCCACCGCATCAACAAGGCCACCTTGCCGATATGCCCCTGCTGCCGAGAAGTTGACGAGTCCGTGGTGCATTACTGCTTCATTGCTCCGCACACCTGCATGCTCGCCAAGTGCTGCGCTGTGCCGCTGCCCCGACGCCCAAGCCTTCACCAAGCTACTGGGCATGCCAAAACTTATCCCACATCTTTTTCGCTACTTACATCGGTCGCACAGGTCGCTTCCACTCTGTCTACTGCCAGACCCACCCGACCCATACCAGGCGTCCCGTCACGATCATGACGGCTAACAGATCGTTAGTGTCCCGCCCTCACGCATTTCCCAGCCCGTCGCACCCTCGGAGCTCCCCGTATCCTCGCCTGCCTTCGGGAGGCCTACACTCCCAATACTCTACGCCTGGGCTGACTTGACCTTATTTTACTCCTCTAGGTCTCGGCGAACAGTGGGTGTCAAGGCCTGACAGCAACAAAACTGGCACTGGACTTGCGGTGTGCTGGGACACTTCGGAAGTACCCAACAATATGTTAGTCCTAGCGTGCTGCTGTATTTTCCCTGGAGTAATTTTATGCTGCAATGACAAGACTACCCGATGCGAACACGGACAGTGTACCAATTCTCCAAGTATGAGGATGGAGTAAATTCAACCTATTGTACTTATACAATTCGTACATATGGCAAGAGCTGCAACCATAATAAAAATCTCAATCCTAGAAGCAAGGAGTTGCCGGAGCGCTTCGCGCTCCGGCAGGTGCTTGTAAATACTACAGTAAGGGTGGTTATGTTATTTGCGGCTGTTGGTATTCGGTGGTGCTATAACCACAACCTTTTTGGTCGTACTGCTTAGGCACTGGCTTACCCGTATTCGCCCAGACGGTTCTTCCTGCCAAGGAATTCTCGCGATGAGTCGACCAAAAAACCGGGAAGGAAAACTTGGCGAACTGTCAGCAGACGCCGCAGTCGCCATCCTGGAAGCGGTAGTGGCATCGTCCGCTATCTTTCCCCCACTGCAAAGTGTTGCTGGCGGTGCGCTGCATATCGCAAAATTAGTTCGAGTATGTGTTGCATCAAGCACACCCACAGGCCACTGTAATTCCCCGGCAGAACTTTCGATCGGATAAGAAAAATTGGAATGAATTCAGCGATTACGTCGAAAAAATTGTCGCGAATGTGGTCGGAAAACTCCCTGATAACAAGCCAGTGAGGGAGGATGTCAAGCAGAGTATTCGGCAGTTATCTTCGTTTGTCTCTTGTCCTCCGACGGTCTTCGCTGGTCAACCAAAGTCATCTTTCAGGACATTATCGAGAATTATCGACGAAATTGAAGCTATCCAGAAAAAACCCATTGGTTTCCGGTTTTTGAAGTTCGCCACCAGCCCAGACCAGATGTCGGATATGAAACGACGTCTTGACGAAGCTGTAAAACTGCTCGAGGTGCGCTTAAACCATCACATCCTTCATGTTCTCTATCTTGATGTCAATGTAGTTGGAAATCGCCCTGTCCACTCATAAGGATGTCGCTACGATTGCCGATGTACAGGGGAAGAACATTCTTCTGGCACGACATAATCAAGCAGTGACCGGCAAGCTTTGTGAGTTCAATCTCAGCTCATCTCATACAGCGATATTCATCGGTCGACAGTTGAGCGCTGCATGGAGATGATTGGTAGGATATTGGTTTATGACATATTTTATTCAAAACTCAATAAATCATCGCAGCATCCACGATCACGTATACCGCTTTGCCGTACACCCCAAATGCTGGCTGGGACGACACACAGACATGTCTAGCTGGCACCCGACAGGTAGAAATCGCCAAGGTTATGGACTGGGTACGAGAAAAGAATCTCTCTGGAACCCAGCAAATCTACTTCCTCGCCGACGTTGTCGGGAGTGGGAAGACCGCCCTCGCTCATAGTGTTGCCCAGGAATGTTCCAACTGTAACCTGCTCGCGTCCTCGTTTTTCTTCGACCGCAAAGTCGGTCGAACTAGTCCTCGTGATTTCATTTTTAACTTGGCCCGCGATCTGGGGTCCAAGTTTCCTGAAATTTCCGACCTCATCTCGCTTGCTCTCCGGGCAGATCATAGCTTAGCCTTGTCGCAACCGATTTCTCGTCTTTTCAAGGAACTTATTTTGGAGCCTGTGATCCACAGTGGTGTTGGGCTCATTGTGGTTGTCATAGACGCACTCCACGAGGCACAGAGTCCGGAGATGGAGAATATTCTCCAAACTCAAATCCCCAGCCTGCCTGGACAATTTCGGGTTTTCGTTACCTCCCGACCAGAGCGCAGCATTCTTCGTGGGCTCGGCCCTGACATTACGCCGCACGATCTGGCCATTCACGGACCTGCCAACCGTGCAGATATGGCAATTTATGCTACACAAAAGTTGAAAGAAATCGCCGTAGAACACGAGCTGGAGAACTGGCCGGACCAACGGCTCATAACTACTCTCCTGAACCGAGCGGAAGGACTGTTCGTTTGGATAGCAACGGTTTGCGACTACTTATTCCATCATGTTTATCCGGACAAGATACTCGAGGAGCTACTCGAAACCCTACGGGAGTCTCAGCTGCCACCAGAGAAGAAAATAGATTCTCTGTATTCCACCATAATGGCTTCATGCCCATGGGACGATAGACATTTTGTCGATGGATATCGACAGATCATGGGGGTGATGGTCGTCGAAAAGATCCCATTGACCTTGAATGGCCTGCAGCAGCTCCTTGGTACCATGCCCCGTGTCAAACCGATAGTCGTTCGATTGGCATCACTCATTACTGGTTCAACCAGGACAGACCGACCTGTCCAGATCTTGCACAGTTCCTTCCGCGAATACATAACAGCACGAGCTCCAACCGATCATCGCATTCTCACCGAAGCGCACAATACACGGCTCGCTCTTATGTGTCTCGATATATTGGGTCCCATGTTCTTCGGTGGCATCATCGGATGCGGATACCTAAACTCTAAGGACGGTTCTAAAGTACCATCCGTTAAGGTTGACCATTTGACCGAGGAACAGTGGTATGCTGTGGAATTCTGGCTTGCCCACGTCATCCGGTGTGACCTCGACTCGACTACAAGTGGCGTGAAAGAGAGACTCAACACATTTTTGAGCCTAGGCAGTCTTCAAGGCTGGATAGAGGTCGTTGCTTCAAAATCGAAATACCAATCATTGACCCCCCTCCGAAGGCAGCTTCCGGTGGGTCACGGCTTGTGTCTTGGTATCGTTATCAACTGATAGCATCCTATTTAACAGGGTGATTTGGTTTTGTATATGAGCAAACTCACGCTGGGAATCCGTCTCCGTCGTCTCCTCAAACGTTTGCTGGAAGACGAGTCCCGCCTCGGCGAGGTCCTGATTGTCATGGAAGATCTGAAGGATATGGGAGAGACCGGCGGGGATACAGACGAGTCGGATGATGAATCTGAACTAGGTCTCGAGAGAGCTTCCGACTCCAGTGACGACCAACAAGACGAATGGCAAGATTGCGAAGAATGAGCCTGAAAGTCACGACATTGCCGCTCATGAACCATACATTGTGGAGGGCGTTGTAACACAAGACCGCAGCTCCATCCGATGGATATCCTCCTCCTTAATGTAAATCCTTCTACCTGTTTCTCAGCCGCCTACTGCATTTGTAATATAGCACTCACCCCTTCATGCCTGAGTCAAGTAATCATTTCGTGCATGTCGAAATACTTGAACCGCAAATTGATTGTGATCATTGTATCCTCTCTTTGAGCAACTGGTCGCACTAGCCCAGCGAGTTATAAGTCGCAGTGGATTGCCCTCGCGCCTCCGCCTGCTGTTCCGTGAGCTCTCGAATCTCTTGCCCCACTGCGTTTCAAGAGTGGTGAACAGTTACGCTGGCGTCCAATCTTACTGCACTAAGCCGTCGCCAGGATGTTGTCTAGGACAGAGAGATGTATCTTCTTTGTCTTCCGGTTCGCAAGTCGCCGGCGCGTAACAGAGGAAGAACCCGAGCGCGAGCAGACTATCTGGCCGCCGACAACGTGAAATTGAGGGTGATGATCCAGCGCCAGGCTTCTCATAGCTAGACCAGGGGTTGTACAGAATCGCCCTTGGTATCGTCAATGGTGCGATTGGCAGAATTTCTGAAAGTGACCAGTCGCTCAGGACATATTCACAATTGCAAGAACGCAGGCGAGATCAAAGCTTCATAGTTACTCCGACCAGCCGATCCTCTACTTGAACCACCATGGCTGGACGTCTTGTTGCCCGCCAGTCAAGCCTGGCGCGCGGTACATTCTCGCTGTATCGCTCCGGGGCTTCCTCTCGGTTCATGAGCACTGCACCACCGAAAACCCTGCCCTCCTTGTCGATGCAGGGAAAAGTGAGGCTAGCCTCGATTCTCCATCGCGAATTAATCTAGTGCGCAGGTATGTATGGTGACGGGTGCAGCGCGCGGTCTGGGTTATGAATTCTGCCGCGCCTTCATCTCATCGTGTGTTTCCTGTCCGCGAGACGCGCCGAGTACTCAATGGCTGGTAGTGGATGCACGTCGCTCGCCGTCCTTGATCTAAAAGATGACGAGGCAAAGGCCGCAGCTGCGGAGCTCAAGGCCTTGGCTCAAACAAGTGCGCCTTGGATTCATTTCCCTCTTATATCTGAGACCAATATAGCTCCAAGGCAATAGCGAAGACCCGGTGAACATCGTCGGCATTGAATGCGACGTCTCGTCCGAGCAAGCGGTGCAGAAAGCATACGCCGAGATTATGTCTACGTTCGGACGGATTGACTCGGTCGTCGCGTCGGCTGGTTAGTCTGTCTATTAAATATCTGTCCATTATTTCTCAGTGATATTTGGCAGGTATCGTCGAGAATTACTCGGCTTTCGAGTACGCTGCTGCTCCAAATTCCGTCCTTGGAACTAAGCTGTCTTCTAGCTACCCACTCAACCGGATAAAAAAGCTGTACGATATTAATGTTCATGGAGCTTTCATCACCGCGCGGGAGGCCGCACGTATCATGGTCCCGCAGGGTGGTGGGTCCATCGTGCTCGTGGCTAGCATGAGCGCCAACGTGCATTTTCCCCACTTTTCGTCAAGTTCTTCTCGCTCACTCTTTGCGCAGATCGTCAACATCCCGCAGCTTCAAACACCATACAACGCCTCGAAAGCTGGTATTGCGGCTGTTCTCCGTCGTGGACGCACACTGATCGCTTTACTTTTCGCAGCCGTTAAACACATGGCGTCCAGTCTTGCTGTAGAATGGGCAAAGACAGGCGTCCGAGTGAACGTCCTCAGCCCCGGGTACATGCTCACAAAGCTCACCCGCACGATTCTGGCCAATGACCCAGAGCTCAAGGTTGGTTAACATTCTTATTTACGCCGTTCACTCGGCTCACGCACTGCCTTACTTGCAGAAAACATGGGAGAGTCTGACTCCGATGGGGAAGGTATGGTCGCGCTTTGTCTATATTTTGTGCTTAACGCGTCCGCATTAATTAGATGGGCGAACCGGAAGACTTGGCGGTATGAATGTTTTCCTCGCGCGAGAAATGCGAGATTCTGACAATTCTCCAGGGCGCAATTGTTTACCTTTGCAGTGACGCATCTAGCTTCATGACGGGGTCGGAAATACGCGTTGACGGCGGTTACTGTACTGTCTGAAAACCATCGAATCAAGAATTTAAATGTTTGTATAACATTTGACCTCATTTATCTATTAGGACGCGGTAGTACGGCGACGCCCCTCAATCGCGCCGCTTTCGAGACGCTTCTACTTTATCTCGATATCTTCCCCATTTTTTCCGTCTGTCGTTTATCTATCCTGGATATCCATTCTCGCAGGGTGATACTCGTTCGCTAATTATAACGAGTGTGCAAACGGCTTGGGAAAGAGTGCGAAGACTCCTGTTACCGAGAGAGACTCTGTCATTACCTATACTCGCCCAGTCCATCGAACCTCTATGTTCCACGCAATAAGTATATCCGGGCGCGATGACGCATAATGATAGAGGGATACAGAGAGTCATAGTAGTAGTAAAGGGTATCCAAGCAATGCTGTAACCTACACGAGTAAAGTATGTATGCTGGATCAGTGACCAGCAGCACAAATAAAATAACTGGAATGAGCGTGGCGTGCGCCTCAGCGGCGTAGAAACGTGAGCAAGGAGCGTGAATGATGTGGGCGACGAATGGATGCAGGATGTAATAAGAAAAAGGAAAAGAGAAGGGAAACGAAAAGGTCATAGACAGGCGAACTTCGACTTGCGCTTTTGTATGTCCTCCACCCGGACATCGAGCTGTTGTCGTGCACGTTCCTTTGCTTTTCGCTCCTCGTCTAGTCGCTGCTCGAGAGACTGCTTCTCCTGGACTACGGAATTCCGAACGTTCACAACCTCACGTTTGGTTTCCTCTAATTCAGTCCGGAGACCGTCTATCTTGACATTCAGTGTATCTCGTTCTCTTGCGAGTTCCGTGGCGTGCATGCGGGCTTTGCGGACTAAGAAAAAAAGAGATAATGAGCATCCGAATAGAAACCAAACCAGCCAAATCTGCTCACGATTCTTCTCCGAGTCACCGAGCGACGTTTCGAGCGTGCTCACAAGGTCCATGTGCGTTTGGAGGTCGCTTTCACAGTGCGTAAGCTGTTTGTTGAGCGTTTTGATCATGACCTCTTGCTCATCAATGTGCTTCGCCTGCTGCTCAAGGCGCGCAGCGGTCTTCGGGTCGATCATTGCAGAACCGTTGACCGAAGGGCCGATAGATGTCAAAGGTGAGTCGAGCTGCGAGTCCCGAGACGACGATGACGCGAGGCCGGACGAGTGAGACGACCCGCTCAAGTTCGCATCGCCGTTCGCGCGAGGGGCTGGAGGCGGGGGTACTGAGGGTGGAGGTGTAGGCGGAGGGAGCTTCATGGCGGGTAAACCTGCCCGGGGATAAGACAGATTCCGGTCAGGCACAGGTCGTCCATTGGGCGGCGACGAGCTTCGCGCAAGGACCTGCGCTTGGAGCTCCCGAATGAGAGAATCGGAGCGATTCTTCTCCGTCTGCAGAATGTCCTTCTCGTCCTTGACGCGCTGCAAGTTCTCCTGCATATCCGCCAAAACGGACCGGTGTCGCTCGAGTTCTCCAACAAGAGATTCCCGTTTGGAGGCTTCTTGAATTAGCTTCGACTGTTCGCTACGAGTCCGGTCAAGCTCTGCCCGAAGCTTCGTGACTTCAGCTTCGAAGCTATCCCGCGCAGCCCCAGCAGTCGAATGTGCAGACCGAGTCTTGTCAAGGTCGCCACGAAGCCGTGCGATCTCGGCCTCGAAATCGTCCCGCTCAGCACCAACAGACGAGTGTGCGTTCCGAGTTTCCTCGAGCTCTTCCTGAAGTTCCGCGAGCTGAGTCTCAAGCTCCTCTCGCTGCGACCCAGCAGTAGAATGTGCGTTGCGAGTCTCCTCAAGCTCTTGCCGGAGTCCCGCAAGCTGAGTCTCGAGCTCCTTTCGTAGCGACCGAGCAGCAGAGTGCTCACCGTGCACGTTATCTAGCTCTGCCCGAAGTTTCGTAACCTCAGCTTCGAGACCGTCTCGATCGGCTCCGGCAGCAGAAAGCTGCTCCTCCAGTCTTTGGACAAGCGTGGTCTTCTCGCGCACGGCCTGCTCGTGCACCTGCCGAGTCTGCTCGCGGACAAGTGTAAACTCGTTTGAGGCGACCTTGTGCGACTCTACTTCATCAGCGAGCAAGTCACGATCCTTCTGTAGGGTCTCGAGTTCCTTGGCGTGCTGGAGCTTCAGATCCTCTAGTGTCGCGGTAAGGCGAGCACGCTCCTCAGTCAAGGTCTTCTGGTGACGCGTCTTGATGGCCTCCAACGCCTCGCGGTGCTGCGCGTGTAGGTCGACCAACGAGTTGTTCACCTCGGCGATGGTCTCCTGATGCTGTGACTTGAGAAGCATCGTCTCCTGGATGTGGCTTTTCACGAGAGCGTCGTTCTCCTTGGCCGCCTTGGCGACGGCAGCTTGGATTGCAGCATCATATTCGGCCTTCCACTTTTCCAGCTCCTCAATGTGTCCCTTCTCCATGTCACGTAAGAGAATGGCCTGCGCTTCCTGCTGGCTCTGGACAGTCTTGTCCAAATCCGCGCGCGCCTTGACTGCAGCAGCGCTCCCTTCCTCCTTCAGCGCCGCCAACGCCATGTGCAGTTGCTCGCTTTCGACGCGCCATTCCTCCTTCAGTTTCGCGAGCAGTCCCTCGTGCGAAGACCGCAGCTTGTCCATCTCAAGCGCGTAGTCCTCGTCCTTGGTGGTCAGCGCCCTCGCATGATCCGTCTTGAGGTCCTTGAGCTCCTCCGCAAATGATGCCTCCTTGCGCAGCACGGCGGCAGCATGAGCATCTTGCAGCTCCTGCAGCGCCAGGCCTTTCGACGACTCCGACTCGGTGAGCGACCCTTCCCTCGCGATCTCCGCCATCCGAGTCTCTGCCAGGTGCTCCTCGCGCAGTCGCTCGAGCGCCGCAGCGGCCTCGCTCGCATGTGTTTCCAGTGCCGCGGCATGATCCGCCCGAAGTTTCGTTAGTGCATTGTAGTACTCCTCCTCGGTGCTCTGAAGCGCCGCCGCCGCCTGTGCTTCCTTTTGCTTCAGCGTCTCTGCATGCTCGGCAGTGAGCTTCGCAAGCGCATTCTCATGTTGCTGCTGAGTCTGAGAAATAACCTCGTTGGCTTCGAGCGCACGCTGTTGGAGCTCCTTATCATGCTGTGCCTTGGCGTCCTCGTGGACCTTCAACGCCTCGTCCAGCTGAACTTGCAGCGTTTCGATTTCGAGTGTATGTTCCCCGACAGTCCGCTCGAGTGAATTCACGAGGGCGGTCTCGCGTTCCTTGGCCTCCTCTAGAGCGATAAGAACATCGCTATGCTTGCGCTGCAGAGATTCGATTTCCATGGACATGTTGGCTGCCTGGAAGCGAAATTAGATGCAAGAGACTCAAGGAGGCGTCCCAATACTAACCTGGTCCCGAGAAAGCGCCGTTAAATCGTCATGTTGCCGGCGGACCTGTGCGAGCTGACTATTGAGATCCTCGACAATCTCGCGGTGGTTGCTCTCCTTCTGCGCCATCGACCTTTGTTGAAAAATAGAGATTAGTCTTCCAATAAACAAGCCGGCATCGAACACCCACAACATAAGCTCGTTCAGCCTCTCCAGACTCTCATCCGGGTCAGAGAACACCGACGACTCGCCGTTCAAATCGCTTTCCGAATCCGTCACGCTATGGCTTGGTTTGTGGGGCGGCTCGTGGCTCATACTCCTTCGAATATTGTCAAACTGACTGATGGTCTTGGGACTCAGATGCACCGGACTCGCATGCCCGTTAACTCCCGCAGTCGCCGGCGGCGTCATCGGATCTGTGTGCTTGGACGTAGAAGTCGGCATCACGTGGTCAACACCATTCACGACCGGCTTGCTTTCCTTGAGCGAGCTTTCAAGGACAGCAATTTCCGCCTCCCGCTCCTTCAACACCTCCTGCAGTCGCATGATCTCCTTCTCCAGACTATGCACGCTGCGCTCGTTCGAGAGCACGGGCGAAGCGATGGCATTGGGCAGCGAGATCGAGAGGTTGGGGCGCAAGTGCGGCGACAAGAACGGCGCCGAATGTGAGTTTGAAGGGGAGTGCGAGCCGCTACTTGTCGAAAAGGAAGTTTTGCGCGAGTGCACCGAGGAGAGCTCCTGTGATAGCGATTGCGATTGTGAAAGCGACCTTTGCCTGTTAAAAATAACATCGTCAGCTTGGTCGAACGAATATCAAAAGAAACTTATGAAAAATGAAATCAGCTCCACGGTCCGACAACGTCCTCGCGACTCGCAAAAATTTCAACTGAAGTTTCGAGGGCAGTGCCGCAAGCAGAACAGAGCATTGCTCGTCGCAAGCGCAAGACGGAAGGAAAAGAAATGATACCAACCTGCCATGGAGCGATTCTGCAGAGGCCGCTTGCCGGAAAAAAAGCCGCCTCCCAGCAGAGTTGTACTGCGGCTCTCCACTCGAACTCTCCCTCGACCGCGCCCCGCCGGTCATCCGTCGCCTAAACGGTGGGGTTTCGATGTACGGCTTCTCCACTGGAGTCTCCAGCGTCGGGCTCTCGCTTCGGGTGTTGTTCGAATCGCCTGGGGTATGCCCCGCGAGTTTCGCCTCCTGGATTTGCGCAGCAAGGTCGGAGATCTCACGTAGCGCGTCGCGGTACTTGGATGTCACAGACGAGAGGTCCGCGAGCGTTGCGGTGTGCGTCTGCTGGAGCGCGACCAGCTGCTGCTGCACGCCCGAGTCAGTGTCTGCGCGCGCCGGGGGCGGTGCATCGGGGTCCGGATGCCGATCCGCTGCGTCGGGTACAACAGCCACACTTGCCAGCGGCGTCTCCACGTCACTGCCGCTTCCAGCCCCATTCTCCGCAATGTTGAGCTGCAGGCTCTTCCTCGCCTCTGCCACTTCGCCCACAACCGCGCCGAGCCGAACGCGTGCCTCGCCCGCATCCCTCTTCTTCCGCTCCCACTCCTGCATCCGCTCCTCGAGCTCGCGCACCTTCCGCTCCCGCTCCTCAAGGTCGGAGCGCCAGTTGTCACCGTCGCTCCGCAGCGCCTCGAGCCGGCCCTGGAGCAGAGTGACCTCGTCGCGGCGCCGCTCGCACTCGTCCTCGAGCTTCTCGACGGTATGCTGGAGCGCGAGGACGGATTCGTCGGTGCGCGCAAGACGCGCCTCGAGGTCCGCAATGTACTTGGTGCTGTGGGACTCGGTCTCGCGGTAGCGCGTCACCTCGCGCTTGAGGTCCGTCATCGACTCGGACGAGGTAATCGATGTCTCATCGTACGTCTTCATCTTCTCCTCCAGGTCGCGTACGTAGGCCTAGAAATTACCGGGCGCGATAGAAGGCATGAATGACACGTCATATAAACCTTTAAAGGAACCCGCTCGCGCGGACGACGCACCTCTGTACTCGCTTCCCTCTCCGTCAGCTTCGTCACCCGTGCACGCAGCTCCTCGACATACAGCTCCGTCGCGGCGTGGCGCTCCGTCACAATGGCCAACTCGTCCTCCTTCTCCTCCACCATCTCGTTGGTGTGCCGCAGCGCCACGCGATTCAGATTCAGCTCCGCCTCCATCGCTGCAATCGTCTTCTCGTACTCCTCAATCACCGGTCCCACAATCTCCTCGTACTTGCCCGTCCCACCCATCGCGCCCCCGCTCCCGGTCCGTGTCCGCTCACCAAGCTCCCGGCGGAGGCGCGTTAGTTCCTCGGTACGGTCGACAAACTTCTCACGCAGGTCCTCGTAGTTATTCTGCAGTTCCGTCATCTGCGCAAGGACCTTCTTCCCCGCGCCCTCGAGCGGCGCCTGCTCCCCGACGGCACCACCACTCCCCACGCCAGGGACCGCACCCCCGTCCTTCAGCCCCTTGAGCTCTGCACGCAGCCGTCGCACCGTGCCCTGCAGCCACTCGACGTCCTCCCATCCCTCCTCCCGCGCGTTGACCACCGCACTGTTCTTGATGTTCCGCGCGCGGTTCGCGTACTTGAGTGTATTGACCGTCTCACCGACATTCCACTCCGCAGGGCTCACACACGCAATCATGAGCGTGTGCGCATTGCCGCCTAGCGAGTCCTGGAGGAGTCGCGTGAGCTTCGAGTCGCGGTACGGGACGTGGGACATGTGTGATTTGGCGCGAGACGGGTCGCCGAGCGCAGAGATGACGTTGCCAAGCGCGAGGAGACCCGAGTTGATGGAGATTCCCTCTTTGACGCGCTCACCAGCCGCGGCAGTGCGTTTCAGCTGGGAAAATAAACGACCAGTGAGATTCAATTTTCCTAGAAGATGTAATGAAAAGGACTAACCCGCTCACTCCCCGCCAAATCGACGAAATGGAACTTGGACACGATGGTGACCCATTCGCCGCCGTCCTCATCCACGCTGTTCCGGGCGTCGGATGTGTGTCCCAGCGCACTGCTGGGTCGAAGTCCGCCGCCCCTGCCCATTGCGGCCGCGAAACTGGGCGTAGCGGGACGGCCGCCAGTTGGGGAGGCGACGCGAGTGCCGCCAGCACCGCCGTAGACGGAGCCGGGCCGCGCGAGGCGTGAGGGTGAGCGGCCATTTGTGGGCGGGGGAGATGAAGATCGCGGTGGGGGGCCAGAGCCGACGAATTTGCGCTGAGTGAGGGTGAGGGAAAAGATTGCGTGAGAACGGGAGGATTGGGCGTTCATGTCAGTTTCGTTGGTGCGTCGGATGGAGGAGCCTTTGCGTAGGAGGCTGGAGAAGGGTCAGTGGCGTTGTACAATTTAAAATTGAACATAAAGTCCCAACGAAAGCCTCGCGATTGTGTTTCGTGGGTTAACATATTGAGTTGGGACTCGGCTGAAAAAGCCTTCCATGAATGAAACAAGAATTTCAACGCACGTCATGACTTCATTTGGATTCTTCACGCCAACCTCGCGGAGGCCGCCCCATATTATGTGGCCCTCTTTGTCCTCTCGTATTTGCACTTCGCGGCGTGCCCCGCCGGTGTCGTCGACGAGGAGGTCGATAAGGTCCTCGTTGTATATTTCGATAAAGCTGCTCTTTATCTGATACGTCCAGGCACCAGCGCGGTCCTCTTTCAGCTGCTTTGCGGTGGAAAAGATGGTGGAAACGGCGCGGGGAATGATACCCATGCCATTGTTTGGATCCGACGGGTCTGCATCGAGGTCGACGCCAGTCATTGTGTGGGTCTTGCCGGACGAGGTCTGGCCGTATGCGAGGATGGTACAGTTGAAGCCTTCGACGAAGCGAGAAATGAGAGGAAGAGCATTTCCGGTGAACATCTCATGCTGGGTAGTGGGTGGACCATGGACACGGTCAAAGGAGAAGACCTGTTTTTTTGCCGCCGCTGCTGCCGACGCAGCAGATGCGGGGGCAGCAGGACCCCCCGTAGCGGGACCAGAAGTATTGTCGACCGAAACTTGTGTTGTAGAGGTAGCATGGATTACAGACCGTTGGAAGCGAGCGGGGATGGAGGACGAGTCCTGATTTGTCGGCGGTCGAATCCGCAGCGCTGAATATATTATTTAGTTTTAT
Organism: Mycena haematopus; assembly: GCA_029281435.1. NCBI lineage: Eukaryota > Fungi > Basidiomycota > Agaricomycetes > Agaricales > Mycenaceae > Mycena > Mycena haematopus. The sequence goes on from JARJCV010000040.1 coordinate 36,743, forward strand.
AATATTTACGGGGGGTCTACTTGCCGACTTGGACCGAGGTCGTCGCTGAGGACGACGCCAACGAAGGAGCCATGGCGGCAGAGACGATGGGCAACTATTTGCGTGATCGTCACGTCACGTCGCTGGTATATTGCGCTTGACAACCAAAATCACTCGGGCAAATTCGGTGTATGTTTTTTTTCTGGTCACTTCCATTTTTAAGCTGGACCAAGTGGGAACAGGCGGGAACGGTTCCCAAGTCAAGTGCCTCTCGCTACTGCAGTCTTGAAGTTATAATCCCATCCCCTGTCCAAGACTTCGTTCTCAATCATCAGATGACCTCGATAGATCTGTTTCTTTCCGCTCGCCGCCGACGACGAGTTAACGTTGGGTACACGGCTAGCCACTGCTAGCCACCTGCAAACCCGAAACTTCCTGGCCAATTCAACGCCGTAAGGTGCCGTACAGTTAACATCAATAACTTGAGGTACGCCGTCTCTCGCTTCCTACCTCTGCCAAGTTCCCAAAGATTGCGGCACCTCGGAACGCCGCTGGTTTACAACCTTAGATCGTGCTTCAATCCTGCTCGCAGATAATTTCGCTTTGGCTCCCCCTACCTCCACGGACACTGATAATTCTTTCCGTACGCTCCTCCAACCAAGCCCAAAGCCAGCATTTAGCTGACAGCCCCCGAAACCCAGAAACATTGACCATGTCGTCCTCATACGTTCCTCCAGCGAATTAATCAACAGCTCCAAGTCGACAATAGACCGGAGAATTCAGACAAGTTATTCCAGCTCGTCTATCCTATTTGCCTGCAGTAGCCAAGCGAGATTCGACGCATAATTCGGTTCGACTGCTCGGTCGCCTTCCATCGGGCAACCTACTCAGCGAGCTTAAGGAACTTCACCTGAGCGATAGCTCAGAAACCTAATCATGTCGTACTGATACGTTCACTTTACCTCCAGCGAATTAATCAAGCGCTTCAAATCGAGGATTCAACGCCTAGTTCACACCGAAATTCCTACGCCTGTAGTTTCTGTTCGCCTACCTGTAAGCTACAACCCCCCTTTTCTGCACTCGGAGTTCCGACCGCCATCATTTGGGCGGCAACCAGTAACATTCATTGCCCATGTCATGCTCTGTTTCTATGTTCACTTTACCTCCAGCATTTCGCGTTCGAATCAATCAACAGGCGCGCATACCGGGGAATCGACCACACACCGGAGAATCCACCGCACTTTACAAGGCAAACGGCTTCACGTTTTAATCTCCTACTCGCCGGACGATCTGGTCTCAACTGCCTCTGTGTACTAGCCGGGTCAATTTTTCGCCTCCCAAAAATCACCCAAGCACAGACTCTTCCTTTCTCCGCCGATGCCATCCCTCCGGTCCCCCAAATCATCGTTTGTTCAGTTTACCTGTCAAATTTTACCATTCCTTCAGCAGGCGCCACAAACTTGATTCAATGTTGTTGAGCAGTTCGGAATCTTATCAGATTAACAGCGCCTAATTAGAACCGCATGAAGACGCCACCGCAACTCGGCCTTCCTTCTTCGCGAAGCCTGGCCTGGGGATCCGCACGCCGAGCTTCTAAGGTGGGGCTCATCCATATCCGACCTACCCCACGTGACCTCCTGTGACTTCCTTTTCGGGCGACCTTTTTACCTTTCTGTTAATCACACAATACCAGGTCACAAATCTGTGATTTTGGATACCAAAGTTGACTTATATAGGTGATTCATGATCGTACTGCGATCTTTGGTGAAATATCTGGCTTTCATGATTTATTGAAAGGAAATCAAGATGAACACCTTATCTAGCTTTCAGTAATCCTAATTTGACTCTGAAAATTGTAAAAAGTTCTGAGGACTCTTTTCATAGGTACCATAGTAAAACTTGGTATCTATTTCATTTGGTAGGGCTCGGGAACGTCACATTTTGGAGGGCAAAATTTGAGGCGGCCCAATTTGGAAGTTTCGTCACGTTTGTCACGCTCACGTGGGGTAGGTCGGATATGGATGAGCCCCACCTTATCCAAATATAATCCGGCTCTTCGTCAAGACCCAAATTCGTGTTCACTGTGAAGTTCTCTCCTGGTGCTAAATTTGTTCAACTTAGGCCCAAAACGTGGCAGAGAGGTGGCAGACTCCATTCGTTATGTCAACCAAAAATTCTATCAGCTATTTAATGCGTTGACGTTAACTTCCTACTTTGGTAACCGGGGACGCGAAGGAACCAGGAACGTGCTCAATTCTTTCGGTTCTTATTCTTGTGGTCCTCGTTTGCAGACACTTGGATCGATTCAATAATCTCGATTCTGATGTGCTGGTTTGGAATTTTTATTTCCGTTTCCCCTTTGACATTATAAGTTATGTGTGTTTTCGCAACACCAGCTTCAAGGCCGAGTCGACTTAGCTCAACCGAGATCATATGTTTCGCCACAACAGAACAGCGGCTCCAGATCCCCCTTGCACTCCAAGTGACTTTTCCACCGACACATAGCTCTGAACCCTCGTCAACAATGAATCATGGGTGGATGTACGTTTTCTTGAGGAGCAGAACCCTGCCTGGACCCTTTCTCACCTTGCAGAAAGCGAGGCCCAACTGACTATTCAGTCTTTGCCCAAACTCCAATACCGGATGTTTTCCCTACAAGTTACAAGGTCAATGCTTCCCGATCTGCACAGCTATACTTCCCGGAATACCACCATTGCCGCTGCATGAAAATCTCAAGATTCATTTCTATTTCAATCAACGAGCGCCTCAAGAGCGCCTTACGAAGCTAGGTAAGATTGCCCATAGGCGCTTGATCTTACCACTGCCACAGTTGATATGTTGCCCATATTTTATTTCTGACCCATATAGCGTACTTTTCAACAAAGGCTGTTGAGATCTTCATTGTCGGAAATACTTCAAGCCGAATGTACAACACGTACAATGCTCAGCGCCGAGAGTTGGTCTCTTTCTCCGAGAGTTGCATTCAGAATTCTAGCGTCGTTTTCGAGCCTCACAGTGTTTTAGACCTTCTTCTTTGCCACATCTGGTCTTATCCGTCCATCAGTTGACCGTCGACTGATTACGCAATTAGTTGGTTCGCATCCGACGCTTCGACATGGAATTCCAAGTGATGGTTTTTCATCGAGTTTCATTCTGTGGGAAGGCCTGTGCGCTGCTACGTCTGCTTCCGTTGCGGCTTCGCACATTATCCCAAACCACAACGCCAAGTGTTCGAAGATGTTGTCCATGGAGATGCACGCAGTCATCCACCGTACAACGGAACAATTATTCCGCCAGCGCCTTCACTATTGGATGTTTTATGAACACAGACATAACCGAGAACCCAGACTCTATTGCAAGATGCCAACCTGAGATTTTTACCCGCCGATTTGCGAGCATTTATTGATCTAGATCCTGTTTGCGGGAGTCGAAATGCGCGAGCTCCGGGGTCGACTTGAATGCAACATTGGTTTCGAATTTTGGTTTCTGATCCACATCTGCCCAGAAAAAGCTGAGTAAAAAGCTGTGTTTAGAAATCAGCCTTTGACTGAGCCTTTTGGTACCGGCCATCGGTGCCAAAATTTCCGTCTCACCGTGCTTGCACGGTGCCATGGCCCCTTTAAGCCCTCGTTTCAAAGTGCGGTAAATTTAATTGAGCAGTAAACCAATCCAAAATAAAGCGACGGCCGTTAGAGATGATCGAGACGCAGCTATGACTCCACGAGCGCCTTCATCGCCCACATACTCGAAATATTTTCAAGCTGTTAATTCGATCAAAGCTCGAAACCGCTCCAAATCTCACGATAGACAAAACGCACTCACCAAACGGACAAACCCATCCTCGCGCACGACGTCTCCAACCAATCTTTCCAGCGCCGCATGCGATAAATCGTAGAGGCCCGTCGCGTCGCGTAAAGCCGCAGTCAGGGAAAGGCTATCTGCACTCGCACCGTTTGGCGCTTGAAACGGCGGTGGCGGCGGCATCATTGTGCTGTCCGCTGTCGACGAAGGCGGAGACGAATCAGGAAACGTAGACAACGATGACGGGGGCGGTTTCAAAAATCCCCGCTGGTCAGGACCCGTAAGTATTGAAGCGGCTTGCGGTGCATTCGGCATAGGATGATCATACATAGCCTGGTAAGGAGATGGTCCTGGAGCGACGGGAGAAGAAGGCGGGTATGGTTCGGCCTGAGCGGACAGCAGGAGAGATACGGCCGCGGGCCGTGCATCATCTTGATTGACGGATCGTGGTATGATAGCGGGAGTATCGGGAAATTCCACAGTAGGCATGCGTTGCAATTGAATTTGGGGGTTGATTAGAGGGCTTGCATTGTGGGAAACGAGAACGGGGCTGGGAGGCACGATAGTATCTTGGCGCTGTACGGCAACCCGAGATGCAGCGGCAGGGCGGATAGTGGCGGTTTTTCGGTCGTTTGCGTTGGCGGCGTCGTTGGTTTTGCACGGGCATACATCGCGGATCGCGTTGACAAGTTGAAGTGCAAGGGAAAGGGTAGTGAAAGAGACTTGAAAACGGCGATACACCTGCTGAGGGTGTGGGCAAGTCGGACTGCAAAACAATACCGCCGGTACCAACCTTTTGAGAATCTGTCGACTCGGGAACATGAAGATAGCGAAGGCCAAAAGTGGTATCGCGGTATACGCCTTTCAGGGGGGAGTTGTCAGATCTATCTTTGCCAGTAGAGCTGTCCTTGAGAGAGGAAAATGCGAGAAGGTCCAAATCCTCCTGAAGTGGCAAGACAGAAGTTATAGCCGGTTTCTGTCGGCGCAAAGAGAAAAGGAACAAACCAAGACCACGTCCTGGTTCCCGTCCATGGTCCAAACGATCCGCATTCTTAACGAAGAATCTGCAGTGTTTTCAGGAAAGAGCTTGCTGTCGAGAATCAATCGAAGAACAGGATTCGTGAAATGCTGCCATTCAGAGCTTCCTGAGGGCTTTTTGGAAGTATATGCTCTGGAGTATTTCTCGAGCACGTATGTTGTCGTTTCGGTGGTGCAAGATGAAGAGGCCATGAGACTCAGTGCTGAACGAACATGAGGTTCTGCTACAAGGACAAACAAATACTTCATATTCTGGTATAAAAGTCGAGAACATCGTCTCTCGCTTCGAGCACCTCCCCATACTCCGGGAGCTTAGATTTGCGCCCGAGCCACGGAACCTCTGGTCTCACCACTGGCTGCGCCTCTCCAGCATCTTTGAGCGCCCGCCAGGTTTCGTCCTCCAAAGCCCGTCGCAGCGTCTCCAACATCCAGCCGTGGCTCTCGAGGTGAACTGTCGAGATGGGTGGGCCAGGATTGAGACGGGGGCGCTTACGGTATCTGGCTGCGAATCCATCCAGGAGGCCCGCTAGAAGATCCTGAAAGTGGGGTGAGCTGAGATTGAAACATCCCGCCGAGTACTGTCCACTGCTTATTAGTATCCGTTTCGCGACTGAATTCGCGTTGTCGAAGACCCAAAGTTCGCCAGCGCGCATCTTCGCGGTCATAGTACCGGGAGCGTATGAGATCGCTACCCAAAGCAATACAAGGAGGAACGACTCGAGGTCGTCTGCCAACTCACGTGCTTGCGGCTCGTCTGAGGAGAGTCGGGCAGACATGAACTGCCAGGTGCCCTGTTGAGAGGAATCAGAAATGGCTCGGTTTTAACCGAGAGGAAACACGCACTATACGTGCGTATCTGCTGGCGTCACTGTCACTTTCGAATCGAGATAGTTCCCAATCAATTAACAACCCTCTTGTGATGCCCTTATCGACCACGAGAATGATGTTGCCAACCGAAACATCTCGGTGCTCGACGCGCGCTTTGGTCCAAGCATCGAAGTGTGCTTGTAGACTTGAGCGAACAAAATATCAATACGGGCGAGGGCTTACCTTGAAGGGCGTCCAGCACACACCTCACTAGCTCATGCGTAGATCCGAATTCCACCAACGGCCGTCCAACAACGTCGAGTACCAGCCGATAGTGCTGTTGGTCTCTGATCTCTTGCTCCTTTGATTTGCTCCAGAGAAAGGGATAATCGTCAGGACCGCAGTGGTGATGAGGACCGTCGACGTCTTTGGCAACAATCACATTCGGGACGTTCTGGACTTGCTGTTCTTTCAACCGCGCGTAGACTTCCCCCTCAGGATGGTAGCCCAGGACTCGCCAAGTGTCTTTTAGAAGACAGATCCGATTGGTTTTTGCCTCGACCGCGACGAAACAGCGCGTACCACGCCCGACAGGGTGATAGTGCGAACGCGTGAAGGGGTGTGTGACATAAAAGGAGTGGTCGCCGATCGTGACGCTCCAGAGCGGTTTCCCGATAGCATTGATGAGTTCCCGGGCTCGGCGCGAATCGTGTTGACCTCCAGCAGGAATCTTTTCGAAGGTGGTGTCAAGGCCGCGCACATCAGAGGGGGCGTGGGAGAGACGCCAGAGGAATTGCACGAGGAGAGACGAAGTGGTGTAATGGAAGAGTGTTGTAACCTCCATTGCACTCCTTGTTAAGCGAAACAGACGGCAACAATTGGCGATAATCAGTGCGCCGAAACTGTGCCTACGCAGCTGGGACGCTTGCATTGCATTCAGGTAGGTTATGACTTGCCCCCTGGTATCCCTTCCCCTCGCAGATGCCCTGGGGACGACTCCATTGTCCGTATCTTCGAAGGGGTCGTCGGCGAGATCGGTTTTTACCTCGATGAAAAGCTCCGCATCACAAGACCGGCAAATGCTGGCATTGGAGGGGGAAGTTGACCGATACAAAGCGATATCTGGTTTCACCGGCGTGTCCAGGAGAAACTTGGAGTCGGGATCGAGGTGGGCTGAGGTATTTACCAAGGACCAGTTCGTTGCAACAGCGGGCTTTAGGGCTGCGATCTACTCGCGATAAGACATTGCAGTTGAGGATATTCGATGGCTTCAGTGGCGTACCAGCGGGTCATACATCTTGATCTCGTTCTTGTATTGGGAGATACGAGAAAGAGCGTCATAGTCCACTTGCGGTGGAGAGCCGGTGTCGGGATCCGAACGGAAATGGAACTCGAGAAAGCTGGCAGCACTTGTAGAGATGAATTTGTTTTCGAGTTCGGAGGCGGCTTGGACATATAGGCGGCTTGTTGGTAATACCCACTGTTGGAGGAGTACTGCGCGTATGACTCCAGAGACTGGGTATCAAGGTTATTGACAGCCGGGGGTTGTGCAGAGGGAGGAGGAGAAGGCGGGCTGTGATTTAGCGGTGTGGACCAGGACATTGTGATCTAGGCTCTAGTGGTCACGTCACGAGCGTTCGCCTAGAGGCTCAGCGCAAAAACGCCATCCACCTTCCCAGAGGCACAGCTAGAGAGGTCGAACCCTTGCAAGCTCAGGATACGTGGCAGCAGATAGGATTGGATCCTGAACTCGAGTTTTTTTGCGTGTGGTTTCGTGGTCCCGGCTGCTACGAGGAAAATCATAGGAACGGCGCTCCAGCAAGTTCTATAGCGATTGAAAGTTGAATACGTCGACGTCTCGCTGGAGATCTCACCGCTAGCGAGCCCAGAACGAGATTTCGTGGCACCCAAATCTAGCACGATCACCTACAGGCTACATGCAAGCGCGCATACTGTAGCTCACAGGCGCAGTGCGCTGGTTATAGCACCGTGGTACAGCTTGCGGACAGTGTCCCGTGCGACGATAACGCTGCGCGAGGCTGCAGCCCGAGCGTTAAGAACTACACTTCCAACCTTTTGGGATGCTCAGTTGAATGGAGTAGAACATGGATTTGGTTACATCCATAAAAGGCAACTGAACTACTTGGAACGGTAACGGCAGCCTTGGGACCACCCACGGAGGTAGTTGCAATGCTTCAAATAGAGAACGTCCCGTACGCCTCCACAATGTCACCCGCGGTAACTGCAGCCCAGCTAGGGAAAAAATTCAGGGCCTCCTCGAAAGCAGGAATTTTCCCTGTCGACAAATCCACCCCAACACTCCCGCTCTCGTACTCTGACCATTCACACGCCACTCGTCCCTGGAGCGATGAATCTCCATCCCATTCAACATCGACCGAGAAGATGCGATCCCACGTGCGAGACCAAAGACGCAACTTATTTACACCGTTGGGATGGCCAGGGAACTGTGGGAGCATCCCATCTTCCCAACCGAGCACATTATGGCGCGTAATACGCTTGTTATCGAAATATATCTTGCATCCGCGTGTGCTGGATGCCGAGAGGACGAGACGAGCTGAATTCGACGTGAGGCGAGTCACAGTGGCGTTCATCCAGTGATTTGCCCCGACAGGAGACGTGCTGTCGTGCCGACTCGGAGATGGCAGAAGGGTGGATTCCCAACTACAACTTTGAAGCCCTTGTCGCGCCGGGGAGCACGTAATATTTTGTTCGATTGCCGAGGGAAGCTTTGGGATGACCAAATCCTTCGTATAGTAGTTGAGTCCGGTCAGAGTGGTGGTTGCATGGGTGATATGGTGGTGGGGAGACGAGATGTCGCCTAGGGCGACTGTTTGCTGGAAGGACACTTTGACTGGGTCCGATTGTGAGAAGGGGAAGATGATCAGATTAGCCGCTGTTGAAAAGATGAAAACGATGATGAATAGAGACGCGATGTCTGAGTGCATTTTGAAAGTGAATGGAATGACGGGCAGCACCATCATGAAGACAAGAATGGCGACTACCGCATAAACTGATTTAAAGCACATCAATTGACCGTTGAATGGATTTTGCAAACTCACCGGTGACCGCAGAACTTCCATCAGCCAGGGTTTGTGCCGTCGCGGCCAGGAATAGCACAGCGATATGAGCCACTAAAGTGACTGGTACAGACACTGCTAGAATAAATTGTACAATCCACCACCCGATCGCGCCGCTCTCATCCTTCTTGCGTAGGATGGGTCGCACAAGAGGGGTGGTCTCTGTCGCCTCTGCGGCTGCGGCTGCTTCCGCCTCCGGCTGCTCTTCGTCGTGCTGCGGAAGCGGCGCATAGTGCACATGCTGAGTATCGTAGGATCCTTGTGCACCGAGCATATTTTCAATACACCCAACAGCACAGGCAAGGAGAATTGACACGTTCCACGCGGTTACAAAGTACGCCCCGCCTATTCCTGAGCTAACCGCGAATGTCGCCACGACAAGGAGAAGCCAAGTAAGAATATATGTTTGTAGGAACATTATGTGTTTTTGCCTCTCCGGAAGGTGATGGGAGCTTGGTGTGATGATGAAAACCAGTGAAAGATATGTGAGGGTAAATGATGAAATCAATACGAGAGTTGGGTGCGCGTAGACAATCTGCAATTGGGTTTAGTCAGAAGCAGCGCGATCGACATATTACGCACGAATGGATTGAATTTTAAATAGCTCAGCATAAGCAAAGCTTGGAAGCCAAAGGTGACCAGAACTGCGACCCAGAATTTCGCCCACACCCAGGCGCCTTTAACCCAGCCGAATGCAATTAACCATGTCCAAAATTGCCGCAGTAAGTTGTTGTTGTACTCGGGAACGTGTCCATTTCGGTTCTGGCTTCGTCCGTAGAGGATGGCAGCATCGGCAATAATCAGTACGATCAAAATGGCTGGCCCCACGGTGAGCAGAACAACGTTAGCGATGAGCAAAGAGTCAATGGACAGGACAACGAGCCAGGCGCCGAACACTGAGAATGTGATCCCATTAAAACAAACCCAGCTGCGGAAAACGAGCCTTACGATCAAAATATACGGGAGCGCTTCCAGTGCCATGTGTTCGGTCATCGTCCAGCAAACTTAAACCGGAACCCTGTGCGGATTCCATCATACTCCATAACGCCCTCTCTTGCGCATCGGTGTACGGGATGGCATCATACTTCGTGTGGTACTTGCTCCGTCCTTGGTAGAATGCATTTGTAAGTATTGGCCTTATCTATAATCATAACGCACCTTTGTAAAATGCCAGATCTAGCCCCGCCATCCCGGCCCCGGTATAAACAGAATAATCTGTTCCAGAGCGAATAAGCCCCCGAGCAAATGCATCGGCGGACAAGACATTCCCATGAGGATGGGGGACATGGAACGAGCGGAGAGCAGGAGTAGAGGTGCCCCGAAACAGTAATGGCCGTCTGATTTGTAGATTAGTAACACTAAGAAAATAATTTTAAAAATAAGTGAAACGCACCCTCCGGCGGCGGCTCCCTCCAGGTTGAGAAAAACGTCTGTGAGGTTCGACCAAGGATGTTTGAGAAATGTGAAAGCTCCGCATAAACCGTCTCTTTGAGAACATCAGAATATTTAATTCGACTATGTTTTTGACTGACTCCTCTCCGTTGTTTATGTTGAATACGGCGGTCCGCTTGGGTCGGTTCTTAGCCAGGTACTCAACCAGTTGGATAAGTGTTGCGACCCCCATGCCATCGTCCGTTGCTCCCGAAGCAGTGGACACGGAATCGTAGTGTGCAGAGAATAACACGCCTCCATCTTGTAGAATAAGGTTTATTGAGCTTCTTGGACGGCAGAGAGAATGACGTACCTGGTGCATATTTCGGGTCTGACCCTTGGATCTTAACAAGAATATTTGTTGCCTCGCTGTAAATGACACTAGCGTCGGGACCACCCCAGGCAGCCGAAGTCCAGGACGCATTTGATACAATGTCTTCGTATACTTCGACGTATTCAACTCCGAACGAAATATTACGAACGCGAGCCAAGATATAATCGTGGACAATGTCGTTTGCGTGCGATAGAAGCGGATGAGGACGTTCTGCAATTTGGTGCAGATCAGCGTACGCCTGGGCTAAATCAAGGCCGTTCTGCTCCTTGGGAACCTCTGGAACACGATCTCCATAGTGCACGGCGCCGAAGAGAACAAGGTACGCCAAGACAGCAAGGATGGTCACTGGATATGTCCGAAAGGCAAACACCTTCGCAATACCTTCCACTATTTGCATGGTTAAGAGAGCAAGGATGCGTTCGCTGCAAAGGTGCGCGGGGTGGCCACATTCGAGCTTGGCCGCGGCGCCGGCCGTCACGGTGACGGCATTACACGTGACATCGCCTCCTCGACTCGAACTCCTCGCTACGGCGACACCTGTCACTTGCACTCTACCGTACTGTACCATTTCGACCAAGTGTTCAGTAACGCGTAACGCCCGACTTTTTTTGATGTGTGCAAAAATCGCCTTAATTCAAAAGGAAATTTATCGGCCATCCCGGACATCGGAAAATCAAATTGATGAACACTTGGTCGAAATGGTACAGTACGCTATGTTTTCCTTTTACTTTTCTGGGACCGCAGCTTGAGAACCTTCGCGTGCGAGATCGCTACCTTGACACACGCTCTCGCACGCTCATTGCACGCTCGGTGTACGCCGAATGGTATATTTATTCGTTTTGCACATCACTGCTCCTGTGTTAACCTTAATAACAAACCGAGGTATGGAGTTACAGGGCTATAGCGTCGCCTATGTTAAACCCGTATACATGAAGAAGTCATGAAGATAATCGATACCCTCGCTTGCTTGCTCAACGTTAAATAACGTGTGCTGCAGCGCCACGTTGATATAGCCTACCCGCGGCGACGATCCAGGGCAGCGATCCTTTGAGTCGAGTTCAACCACATGGCACCCGTATGTGTCTGGACTGCGCAACGGTGCTCAGCCACTTTGCCATTTCCTCCATTCACCCCTGACGCCGGGAGGCAAAATTTAATCTCTCCCAGATTTTTATCGCATTCCAGCCACCACGAGGCAGATAGACGCCTTTCTGGCCACAGGCGGACGTACTGCGGAACCCCAGGGCCACTGCCTCATGACTCATGACAGTTTTCGCAGGAAACATCCGCTTTCAAGTCGTGAAATAAATACAATGAATGACCCGTACCTTTACCTGAAACGTCAGGAACGACACGACTTCACGCTGCAAGCGGCCTTGGCGCCCAGATCAATTTGTGTCGCTGTTTCGTGCTTCCGGCGCCATTCCAGGACATCAACGCCGACCGCTCAAAAAGGAAAGTACATTTTCACAGCCATCGCGATTGTCTGCGGGCTTTGGAGTGGGCTAGCGCTGGGTCTCGCCTGGGCGAATTCAAGTATTCAATCGGTTGCATTCTTGGATTTATTTTTCGAACCGAACCATATTATTATTCCGACAGGACAAGGCTGGAGGCTATACCTCCGTCATGATTGTGATCCGCAGCCTCCCAAGAGCAACAAGCATTTAAGGTTTCCATTTTTCGGGCTAAATATTTCATGACGATTCTACGAAGCGTCACTCGTAGGCAACAAAGCGGAGGTACTGCGGAAAGGTTTGCCTTTCGCTCGCGCATTACATGAGTCGAAGTAGTCTTTCCGATACCATATTCGCCATATTCGGACATCAACGCCCGTCACTCAAAAAGGAAGGTTTGTATATAATTACATCTGTTGGGTGCAATTCGCATCCTATTGAACATGAAATATCAAAATGTTGCATCCGACAAAACAAATCTCTTAGACAGAAGATAGCAGAAGATTGTCACCGTGCCATTTTTTATTGAGCTTATAATCAAAACAGATCGAGGCAAATAATTTTATTTTGTATTGCAGCCATAGCTCCAATCAGATGCGATTTCGCTACATTACTATTTTAAGGAGATCCAGGACATTATGGGGAATTACTAAGGGTAGCTAGAAATACAGTTGCGGGAATCCCAGGCAATACAGTGAATGGGGTCAGTCAAAAGCTAAATATATAAGTTATGTGAAAGCAAGATCCAAACTCAATTATCTTTCAATACTGCGCGTCGCGTCGCGTCTCGGCCCGCCTTGAGGAGAAGAGTGAGTTCGTTTCCACCTGTTCCCCGCGCTGGTCCGTTGCCCGCTGCGCGCGCGCTTTGTAGCCTGTCCATCATAGATGCAACGGGACAGCCCGCGCGCGCGTCTGGCGTTGTGCGCGACATCGTCACGACATAGAGGCAGGCAATGCGCATGTGAAGATCCCGGAGTTTCTTCAACGCCATCACAGCGTTGTCGTACGGCTCGCGAAGTGCTGGAGTCTGCTTGGCGAGCTCGCGGATAGAGCGTGGAGTGGCCGCAAGAGAGGCGAGATACTCTCGGTGTTTGCCTGGCATGTACCGCCGCATGCGCTCCATGAAGCCATGGTCAGCCCGTTTGTTACCGTCGGAGGGCGCAGGGTATCGACGCTGCCGGAGTTTGTGGTCCACATCGAGGAAGACATCGAGGGCGTGCATCACACTGCTCTGACCCGCGGACGGGCCGCTCAGGTCGAGGTGTTTGGTGTCAGGCACCCCTTCATAGATCCAACCCGGCGCCGACGGGCCTTTTGCGTCACTGCCTTCGAACCACGGACGCAGATCCCAATAGAAGACGTGCGGATCAACAACTGTTCGGACAGCCTGGATTATATCGCTGATATCGTTGATTATCCCCGTCAGACGCCCGAGGTCTCGTGCGATTTTGGAGATGGATGTTAAATCAGAAAGATTGGGGAGATTATTGTATTCTTCGATAATCCGCAGCATTTCGATGCCGCGCCATTCTGCTCTGGCCGAAGTTGTGTAGAAATTCCGCTCGTCCTCTGTACCAGAGAACAAATGGACTCCGAAGTGCATGTTGTCGAAAGAAACTGGCCTGGACGCGTCGATCAGGTCCCAATTCCATAGCACCGTGTCAGCGAACGTCAGAACGGGAGCAATGCCCAGATGACGCGAGACAGCGACAAGGGGAATCGCAAGTGATCGAGGAACCACAAAGGCAACCTCTTCCGAGGTAGGGGGGGTCGAGTGCACGTAGTAATGCACTAACCAAGCTAGGACGAAATGGGCACGCTGAAGGAGTCGAGGATTCCGATGAAGTGGTTCAGTATCAATCACAGGCCACTAGAGATGTATCATTAATCTGTCGACTGGACCATTCATTATCTGACTTACAGATAGCACCTGAGATCTCCAGAGCTCTCCGGTAACGCGCTTCGAAATGGCAGCTTCCGAGTCATCTTCACCCAGACTGAGCTTATCCGCCGCGTGGCTCAGAGCAGCCTCCCAAACGCTGAACGCGCCAGAAAGGGGAGTGAGAGGCGAACGAGGAAAAAATCCAGTGTTGGCATCAACGTCGAAATCAACGTGAGTGCGACGTTTCTCGATAGGTCTGCGCGCATAATTATCGAGGGTCGACTGGAGGAGGGAGACGGCCAGAGAGTAATATTGGTGAGGCGATGGGAGGAGGTCGATGACGTTCATCGTATGTAGGGACGCGAAGGCCGAGAGGTAAATTGTACTCTCTGCCTCGAGATCCACCGCATTTTATATCTCGCGTCTCTCTGTTCCGGCGTCAATAGCTATGAGTATACACGAACGCGGTGATGCAGGCCACGGACGGGGTTAGCAAGCCGAAACGAGGTAGAAGTGTTCAACAAAATGAGATATGCTGACCGGAGGCAATTAATTGGTCTGCCGATCGAGATTGTGTTGGAAAATGAAATTATTTTGGACCCGCGGACCATTGAAACGGCTGAATCGATGTCAAGCCCACTGAGTCAATCCCCTTTGGAAAAGTGGCGATGAGGGTCACGACGTAACTCCTTGGGAGACGAATACGGACTCGGAGTCTGGAACCAGTGCAGTACTTGCTGATGAAGCTAGGAGGGAGTGTGGTCGCGGCAGGAATCCGCGCTTGTCCGTTCCGAGCCCGTTCCGAGCCCCATAGCCACTGAGTCACCGACGATACTAGGATTCTGGCAAGATTGTCGTCGGGATCAACTGAGACTGACTCGGGATTGCTTTGTTCAAGTTTGGATCAGCGAGGTACGAAACCAAACTTGTTCGCGTTGGCTCCGGTGGTAAAATGCCCTCCGCCGTGACAGAATACGACAAAAATCACCCTGTCGTCCAAGCCAAAAAACATCGCAGAAGTTGACTCCGGAATCCCCCGGTACTGTCGCACTGCTTTGCGGACTTGGGGCTTATGACTCGAGTGCGCCCACTGTTCGTGTTCGGGCCTCCAGAAGGGGCAAAAGAAAAGTTATGGCTATGTATGTACAACTGGACTCTCCGAATTGGACGAAGAAGGAACTACGAGTTCCAACGGAGCCACACGAAATTGCCATCGTCGTTGTCTATCACCGTAGTTTTGCGCCGCACGACTTCAAGAACCTTCTCATTGACGCCGATCTTCCCTTTCTTGGAATCGTAAAAGTACTCCAGCAAATCGTCGATTGTGTATCCCATGGTCCCGCTGTCGGGATCCTGGCCGGTGATCACATCGCGGATCTCGTTTTCCGTAGGTAAGGTATATTTGAGCTGAGTCCGTTCACTGGCGCCACGGGCGACACCCTGGTCCAGAACAGTTGGAGCATTTTTCAGGAAAGATGAATGCGGAGAGAAGAATCTGTCGACAATCTCTTCGGTAACCTCTCCGAGGCTGGATGGTTTCCACTGCGGTATTTCTTTACTTTTGGAGACCAAGACTGCCGTAACACCTGTCGCGAAATCCGGACTTGCCCCATTCTAGATACTGTCGTTATTTTTAAGCTAGGAATAAGGCTAAATATACACGCACGCAGAATGCAGTCGCAATTTTGAGCTCCATGTTCAAGGCTTCGACCAAGGTCTGCGTTTTACCCAGACGAATGGCCTTGAGAGCGACTTTCAAGCTAGTAGGACTGCGCTCCCGGAGCATCTTGAGTGTTGCCAATGCCCACTGACTTATTATCGGGTCGCTATCCATAGAAAATAGCTCGAGCTCCGCCACGATCCTTTCGACTCTATCATGTCGAAAGGCGTGGTCGAGAGCGACGCGCGTATCCTCGATGAAGGGAGCTGGAGGCTCTTCTGGCTCGCGTTCGGAGCTTAATTCTTCCAAAGTGCGATCAATCAAAGCCTTGTCTGTGGTTTCAAGGTTCGACAGTCGATCCAGAAGCATAGGAATTCTCCTGGAGGGCAGGAAATGAGTCGCAAAGCCATGCTCGCTGTAAACAATTGTCAGGTATAGTCCAAAACATTGTTTTCCGACTCACAAAACCGCTCGGCCCCGTAGGACGTCTCCCGTCAAGGCGAGGTAGGTTCCTAGCTCACCGTCCAGCCGCGACATGTAGTAACTAGAACCAACATCGGGAGAGTATCCTATCTTGGTCTCAGGCATGGCAAAAATAGTGTTTTCGGTCGCGACCCGGAACGGAGCATTTGCGGCGAGTCCGACACCGCCGCCCACTTTGAAAAAAAAGGTGAGCCCACAAAAAGTAGATGGCATATCCAGACAACTTACTGGTGTGGCCATCTAATACAGCTACGTATGGCTTACGCAGAGAAGCAAGGAGCAAGTCCAGATCAAACCTATCGCAATTGGATTACCAGCCTCCTCAGACACGTGGCTCGACTTACTCCCGCTTGAAGAAATCCACAGCCTTATGTCGAGTTGCTTCATCAGCAGCATAAGAGATCACGCCTACGTGTATAATCAAGCCAAGTGCACCTGTGATGAAACTTCGGCGTACTTTCGACATCTCCGCCTGCGCAGAATGCACGTCCGACACCGGTTCCGACTATGACTTGAGCAAGCTCAGCTTTGTCCCATTCCTTTGCCGGATTGATCAGAAATTTTATTTCTGAGTGGAAAGCGCCTAAACCTCAATTTTGGGGCGAAGCAAGTTCAGCATCTCATCATTTAGAGCATTGAGTTTTTTGGGACGGTTGAGAGCGTATGTACGCAGTCCTAGGGTAGATTCAAAGCGCACTAAAGGCTGGTTATCAATTGGCTATGAGAAAATACCCGAAGAAAACAAGGTATACCTCTTTCTCCGCGTCTGGCGGCGGTTTCGTGCCGGCAACACCAGACATTTGCTTGGCAATGGCTCTAGTTCTGTTCAATACGCTGGGGCTACGGGACATTAAGCGTCGTGACGCCGCTAGCATCGGGAGTGCGTTGTGGTTTCGGGTCAGGCCAAATCCAGTGTGACATGTGACTGTAACGCGTGTTCTTCCTTTTATGGACAACAACTTGCTACCTGCTGAGGGGACGCGTTTAAGGCTTGCTGGGCACACAGGGACTGTCAAATTTGTAGGACATGTCGACAACACCTCAGGTATCTGGCTTGGAGTCGACTGGGATGACCCTAAACGTGGTAAACACGACGGCATCAGGGACGGGAAACGCTATTTCACCTGCAGGTGAGGCTTGCAGCTGGAATACTATATTTTGCTCTATCTAGAACTCGTATGTAGGGCTCCCAATGCAGGTTCCTTCATGCGACCAACACCCAGTATTTCTTACGGCTGTTCCTTTCTGAAAGCTCTGTATTCCAAATATGTCGAGTTGCCACATGGCTCAGAATCTCAAGAAACGGTCTTGCTAGGGTCGTCAAACGGTGCAATCGAGGTAGAGGCTGTGGATCTTGACAAAATCCGCGGGAAGTTTGCCAATCTGGATCGACTCCGTGAAGTGAGTCTCGACAACGAAAGTGTATCGCGGTACGACGAACCGCCGGGTACAATACGCGCCACATGCCCCAGTGAGTCGTCGCGTTCCGAGTGAATCTGAAATAATTTAGCTCACCAACGCGTAAAGGCGTCCGAGGTCTTGATTTGTCCACAAGCCTCATATCAAGCTGGGATCTGATTGCTTCAATCTGTGCTGAGCTCCCGGCTCTTCAGCGGCTATCGTTGAAGTCAGTTTTACTCACTGTTGTCGCCGTACGTGTATCCGTTTACCCGTTTTTTACAAGTCGCAACCGCCTGCAATCACCGAAGGACACAAGAGCCATGACTCTCGCGTTCACCAACTTGATAGAACTCCGGCTCAATGGCACACTAACGACATGGGCTGAAATGCAACAAATTACTGCCGCGATGCCCGTCTTACGCATGGTCGAAATGGGATACAACTTAATTGACGAGCTCTCCTCGACCGATTCACTTCAAGGATCCACGATTGAGACGATCAACCTGGATAGCAATGATTTGCGCGACTGGGTTCACATCTGCGACTCATTACGATCCTACCCATTGTAAGTCCTTGCCTCATTCTCGTTAAACCCGTTCTTTCCTATATTCGCTTAGACTAGAACGAGTCGTCCTGACATCTAATAAAATCGCAAAAATCCCCCCTCCTTTGGTCGGCCAGGCCCTCCGCGTCAAACATCTCTCTCTGTCGTTCAATCGCCTAGAATCCTGGGGTGATATTGATGCATTGTCGGCTTGGTGCCCGGCATTGAATACTCTCACTTTAAATGGAAACCCACTATTTGATGGTATGATTGGGTTAAACTTGAAGTCATTTATCTTCTCGTCATATTCTCGCAGATCCCGTTCTTGGCCGTAACTCTCGGCAATTGACGGTGGCGCGGATCCCGACCCTTGTAGTTCTCGACGCTGCACCTGTAGGTCCACTTCTGTTGTACTTTGTGTTTTTATTCTCTAACTTGGAATTGGGAACGGTAGATTTCGGCGAAAGAACGCACAGACTGCGAACTTTTTTATCTCTCGCATGTTGCCCTTCACGGGCCCAAAACAGAAAAAGAGCGAAATGTCATTTACCCGCAATGGGCCGAACTTTGCCAAAGTGAGTTTCGTTAATTCTCCCTCCTGATGTCCGCCGAGTTGGCTGAATTATTTCTAGAGCATGGACGCCCGGCGGAGCACGACCCCAATCAAAACCAAGACAAACTCAGCCGGCGTCTCATAGGTAAGTTGCTTCAAGGCCACCAGAGGCTATTTGATGGTTATGCAGACCAGAGCTCAATGCGTATCACTGCACTATTACCTCGCCCTCTTCGGCGGATCTTCAGGCGACTGATCGCCTCATCCAAGAAGCCGAACGCATCACTTTGCGTGTACTTCCCTCCATGACCCTTCGGGCTCTTCGGTTGAAGATCTGCAAGACAATGAAGTACAGCTCTTCAGGCACAGCCCTCTCGCTGTGGCTCCAGATGCAAGACGGCTCTTTTACGTTACTGGAAAGTGATCGGGACGCGCAGGATTTGGCCTGGCTTGGGATAGAATCGGGTTCAACCATTATTTTTACACGACAAGAAAAATAAACATTCTATTGAGCAGTTACATCACCCAAGACCCCACAAAACCGAACAGTCAGAAAACGGAAAAACGCACGATTGTGGGCGCCGAGTGGGCGCGAGCTCGGGGCTCGGCTTTGTAAGCGTATGTCCTTTTATGGCAACGGTCAATCGTTTCGACCGTAACGATTGACTAGTCCTCCCCGGTCGAAGGCGCGACTACGAAACCATATCGATTACCCGATGAACAATAGAGCAGTGTCCCGGTCTTGCCATTTATCAGCGTTACCAATGTATCATTCCTGTCGACAGTTGGCGGTCGCCTAAGTCGGTCCTTAATAGTGCGGTGTCCCCACGCAGGTCTTGGGTGCTGCGGTCTCGGAGCCTGCCTACGGGTACGAATGACGATCCTCACGATATTTCGAAGGTCCAACGAGAAGTAGTACAAGATCGGCATATAGAAAACACCAATTTCGAAGCGAGAGGGAGGAGCAACTTAGATCGTCCACCACCACGGAAGTATGCCCGTCCACGATTCCTGTTTGGCCAGCGCCAGATTATTTTCCGCGGCCAAGGTTTTCCACTTCAACGGGACCATCCGGCATCCCCGTTCCTGGACGGCCTTTCATCATAGCGGTCGTCCTTATCGTCGCCGCGTCTTCTGTCTTCCCTGTCCCTGCGACGGTCATAATAATAATCAGGCCCACGTCGATCATCGTACTCCCCCCGTCTGTTGTCATCGTACCCTGCAGGCCTTCTATCATCCTCCCTCCTGGGCGGCGGAGACCTGGCGGGACGGCGATCCTCATAGTCGGACCGACGGGGAGGCGATCTGGAGCGGTCGCGGCGGGGAGGGCGCTCGTCCCTGTGACGGTCGCGGTCGTCGCGGTACCGGTCACGGTCGCGGTCGTCCTTGTAGCTGCCACGGTCATAGCGATCGCGATCGTCGCGGCGGTCACTGCGGTGATAGTTATCCGGACCGGCCCGCTAACAACAAGGTCAGTAGGATTATATAGAAATCAAGTATTTGACTCACAGAATCGTCGAGCGCAACGCGAACAGGCCTGCCACGGAGATCCTTGCCATCTAGATCTTTGACAGCGCGGTCAGCGTCCTCTCGGGAGAGGTACTCGAGGACTCTTTCAGACAACCGTCAAACAAAGGACGGAAAAGGTAGGGAACTATTATTACCCTTGGTCACGGAAATCCCTGTCTATATCAGCAAAAGAGACGCTTCCAGCCTCGCGTCCGAAGTCCTTCAGATCCTAAGAGCGGGGAGGGCATGATCAGGGTCCGTCCATCGAACACACGCGGGGAAAACTCGAGATCCCAAGCAAAGAAGTTTGGTCCATCCATTACCAGTGGGAGGAAGTGGCCAAACCAGGGAACCGAACGAATAAGGGAACGAATTTTGGACCGCCACGTCAGACTGAGGGCCATGCAGCGGTCGAAGAAACGAAAGAAGGGACCTCCTTTGGGACCGCGGACAACCAGGCGGGAAACCGAGCACGGGGGACGAAGACCAAGCGAGGACACAACCGAGACCGTACCTGCCAACTTGTATCACGTGAGATGCCAGAAACGATGAGGCGGATTCCAGGCGGCCTGCGAGAACGGGGAGCGCTGAAACGGGCTGTTAGCAGTGTTGCAAAGGCGTGGCAGGTGCCGGGCTTACCCATAGCTCCTGTCGCCGTCATACGGCTCCCTGCGGGGACGGCTCTCCTTTGCGAACTCGATGACAATGCTGCGAGCCACAGCTGGTCAGAAACAAGTCCTAGAACAGGGACAAAGCTTGACTGACTTTTGGCCCATAAAAGGTTTCCCATTGAATTGGTTCATAGCATCCTCTGCGTCCTGAAAGAGCGTTAGCGCCTGTGGGGGAAAATATGAAGATAGTGGATAAGCCATGCCTTTGCGTTCTCAAACTCGACGAATCCGAATCCTGTTGCGGGTTTGTTGAGTCTGTCGTCCGGGGGCCCGTTTTTATTGGACGAACCAGTCATGACACGGCAGTCAATGATGTTGCCATAGCCCTCGAAAAGCTTTGAGACATCTTCCGAACGAGCGTCAGCGCTGAGCCCTAGAGCGACAGTGTTTAGGCCAACGAAAGAGAAAAATCAAAGAAATACGGGTCTTACTTCCAAGATAAAGACGTCTGGACATCACTGCGAAAAGCAAAGATGATAAGGTGTCCAGCGGGGTGTGAAAATGTTAGTAAGCATTGTGGGTCCGTGCATTATGCCGATTTAGCTACAGCTTACAAACCACAGACCGCAAAACAAGGATGTACATTTTTGACGAATAGCAATAGTAACTCCCGAGGCCTGGTAGACGACCGCGGAGAGACGAAGAAATAGGCGGTAATATATCATAGTTAGGCAGCGCTCAAGCTAGTGCATATCCGGCTAGTGCTGCGACTGCGACCAGTCGATACTGCTTATGTCGATCCCCTCCTGAACCATTTCCCACAACGGGCTGCGAGAGAAAAATAAGACGGTATACACGGGCATAAAAGAAGCACCGACCTCATATCTCGCAACTTCTGCACCGTACGCACTATGTGCTGCACCACAAAGTCAATTTCAGCTTCAGTCGTGAAACGACCGATCCCGAATCGGAGCGATGAGTGGGCCATGTCCTCAGCGGCGCCTGTAAGTGAGACAGTATCAGAAACACTGCCGATTCACGAAATGAGCCAAGTACAAGCGTACCTAGGGCTCGGAGGACATATGACGGTTCAAGCGACGCTGATGTGCATGCACTGCCCGATGATAGCGCAATATCCTGATGCAAAGAAGCAAGTGAGACCTGTGATCTCGAAAAATCGTACAGAGGGAGATACCTTCAGGGCCATCAGGAGACTTTCTCCTTCGACGTACGAAAAACTCAGGTTGACGCATCCTGGATAGCCATTGGGATCCCCATTTCGGACAACATGCTCTACCTGTGAATTAATGCTTTGCACCAGGCGGTTGGAAAGTTCGGATATCCGTTTATGGTCGCGCTAAATAGAGACAAAAGTCAGTATCCAGGTAGAGAGACTTTGACATAAGACGAAATTCGAGTCAGTACCCCTGCACGCAGTGGTCATAACCGAGCTGAAGGCGCGTTGCGCAGCTTCACGGGGTTCAATAGCGTGCGAGCCTCATCACTCCAAGGAAATAAACAAAGTATTTTTGATGCACTCACAGCCATCTCCATTTTGGCAATTCGCGCAGCGGCGCCAATGCCAACAACAAGAGGTGTCGAAAGGGTCCCACTCCGCAGTCCACGTTCCTGACCGCCGCCGTTGATGATGGGCTCGAGACGAACTCTCGGCCGTCTACGGACATAGGCCGCGCCAATCCCCTTAGGACCGTACAGTTTGTGCCCCGAGATGCTCATCAAGTCAATGTTCATCCCGTTGACGTCGATCGGGATTTTCCCAACTGCTTGTGCAGCATCAGTGTGGAAATAAACGCCTCTGTGTTTGCGAAGAAGGGCTCCGATTTCGTTCATTGGCTGGATGACGCCCGTCTCGTTGTTAACGGTCATAATTGAGACGAGTGAGGTGTCGGGACGTATCGCCGCCTCCAGTTCCTCCAGGGAGACGACTCCATTTTTCTGGACGGGTAAATATGTCACGTCGAAGCCTTCTTCTCCTAGTTTCCGGCATGAATCAAGAACACATTTATGTTCCTAATTGAAAAAACCACATAAGTACACGGGATGCCTCGGAAACTCAAATACTGACTGTCTGTGTCGTGATAATATGCCGTTTTTTCTCCTTGTGAAAACGCGCGACGCCTTTGATAGCCATATTATTCGATTCTGTTGCCCCGGAGGTAAAAACGATATCTTTTGCGTCGGCGCCAATGAGATCCGCAACATGCTAAAATAACAGCGTCAGCTTCTTAATAGACGAGACGATCTTGCGGCCGCGTGGGGTACCTTGCGGGCATCTTCCACGGCCTGTTCCGCTTCCCACCCGTAGGCGTGTGTCCGACTATGAGGGTTGCCATACTGGTCGGTGAGGAATGGAAGCATCGCGTCGAGCACCCGGGGATCAACGGGGGTCGTGGCCTGCAGTGTGAATGAGCTTGAATCGAGACAAGTAAGATGCCTTTCGGACCTGCATGTCCAAGTATATAGGTCGGGTTTTCTCTTTCATTGACCCTTCTCGAACAGGCATCTCAAGTTTGAAACCGAGCATGTCTAAAACAATCAGAAAAGACCGAAAGAGCCTAGGGAAGCCCTTCATACCTGATCTGGGGGTAAAGTGGCTCTCATCCTGATACGTGGAGGGAAGGTCCACAACGCTGGCTCGGTCAGCGCCTGAAGGCTGGACGAGACCCCGACGGGCACCGGCCACTAGGGCTTTTGCATTAGTTTTGGCCGCTGTTCTGCAAACAGCGGTGCGAGATATCCTCGACAACATAGAGGGAGAGACCAAGAGTAAACTGCCAGTGGCCGCTAACTTTCGTGGTTTTCCGGCACGACACGTGAGATTACCAAAACATGATTTATCAGATAAGATTGAAACTCCGATCTTTTCAAGTTCATAGCCGATTAGCTAGCGACAACCAAGCTCATAACCGATTAGCTTGGATTTAAAATTTGCTGCCATTTAGAAATGAATGCCTATGAAACTCAGGACAAATGTGATACAGTACGAGAGCGTCGGGTGCGCTCCCACTGTCCAGAGACTGACACAAACGCTCCGAGAAAAACAAACAGAAAGCAAAAACGTTGGCATTATAAGTGGGTTTTTTTTAGCCAGGACGGACACGTTGATCTACAGCCTGGAACGAGTGGAATGCTCCAAAAATGTACGCATTCGGCAGCAGTCTCCTTCCTGGGAGAATCGCCAGCGATCGGTGCGATTGCATTGCAAGTTCCTAGAGTGACAATAATTACAAGGTCCCGGTTCAGTGGACTTGAGGGCGAATCGTCGGTATGACGACCCACCCAGCTAAAGGCTCGAAACCCAGTTGGACATGTAAATGAACGTGGCACCCCGAGACTCTACATTACCCTAATCAGCGACGGAGGACGAGTTCGACTACATGCAACACCAAGGGGTATGTACGCTGTGCACCGCCGGATTTCCTTCAGCGTGGGGAAGGGAAATGAGCCTAGAAATCCCGACATCAGAGACCTGATCCCGCGGGAAAGCTATCCGCAGAGTGCGGGATTCTGCTCAAACACAAAGCCAAGTGCTGGGATACATCAAACACGTCGGAAACCAGATGCCTTCCTTTTACAGCAGGCGCCGTAGGAGATCCCCCGCGTTCGGTGGCCGTCGACCCGAAGCGACGATCCTAATAATGAAAAGTTTCTATGTAATCACGCACGAGGAGGCTATGCTTGCTGACTCGGAGCAGAGTATGGGCCATTGGTGGTGACGTACCTATACAGAATACACGCTCGGAATCGGTGCTGTAGTGATTCAGCGGCACCCGCCAAGTATAGGGACCAACGAAAAACATATCGGGCGAGACCAGGTCAAACAGCCCGATTCCAGAAAGCCGCTGTGACTCAGACGAGATCTTGTCAGTGGAACGCGAAGAACGGCGGAGAATGGCCAAGGCCGAGAAGTGTCAGTGTGTAGACCCTCCATGTATAGCCCGTCTAGAACGTCGAGACTCGACAATACCAGATTGAATTCGAAGAACAAATCGAAAGAACCGCGAAAAAGAACAACTTGAAACCGCGAAAAGAAAAAGAAAATGCAACAAAGGACCACAGAGAGAGTTGAAAGCAAGAGTCAACCAAATTGAAGAACACAACGCGCCAAGCGCCGGATGTCGGGCCGAACTTGTCGTTTGACACAAACGCGTACGTCTTTGGCCCAAGCCTTCTGCAATTGCTAGTTCCGCTACTATGAATAGCGAGGCATTCACACCACTTCCCGAAGCAACTACGATCCAGGCTTCGACCTCGACTGCGGAGGCGAGTGGTAATGACTCCCATTGCTGTGTTCTGGTAAATTTACCTTGTTCATGACTTAGCTCATCGGGAACGGCGCACTAGAGAGTTGGATCGAGTTACAATTCACCTGGGCTGGAAAGCCGTTCACCCTTAGCATCGCAGAATCCGACAGGTTTCGCCTCACAGCGCTTCGTTGAGCGCCTATTGATGGGTGGCACGCAGGGTATTCGACTTCAAAGCCGCCTTACACAAGCTGACAAAAGTACCGCCTGAGCGCCAGAAAATTCTGGGGCTGACGAAGACCAACAAGTTGCCACCGGATCAGGAACGAATGTGAGCTGCAGTCCAGGGTACCATGATCCTCGTTGATGTACCGCCACTTAATAGTGCGGATTTACGCCTTGTAACCGGCAAGAAATTTACGCTCATTGGAACACCTGAGGGCGATGAAATCAAGGGTATGTACTCTCTGACAGTGCGAGTTGAGACTGAGTAAAGCACCTAGATCCGTCTCGTTGGTGACCTCCAGTGCAATTACCTTCACTATCTTTGACGACTGTTGTAGGGCTCGAAATCCTCCCCGATGTGCTGAATGACCTAGATCGCGACTTTGCGGAAGACCCCCTTGCCAGCGCGGAGATTAAGTCGGACAAACGCAACGTTCGGAAGGTCCAAGAGGCGACTGCCGCGCTCAAAATCGATATTATTCATCCCTTACGACCAGGAAAAAAACTACTTGTGCTTGATATTGACTACAGTACGTGCCGCCTTATGTCTAGACCTCAGCTTTGCCAAGTCAACTGGCGCGCAGCAATCTTGGATACAAAGCCGTTAACATCAGGAAGTCTGCCACCTAGTGAATGTGCCAGACCGCGGCTCCATGAATTCCTCGAATCGGTTTACCAACATTATGATAGTAAGTTTTTGTCAAAATCTTGAGCGAACTAAGTTGACGTCGTAACCAGTCTGTATATGGTGCTTGCTATCAGCTACGATCAACCGTTTCAAGTGTAAATAACTCTATCCAGGTCCCAGACGAGTTGGATCTGGCTAGGTTTGTCTTGAATGTCTGACCATCCCCGCTCGTACAGCTCACTGCCCAGCTAAAAAGAGACCAAACTTGTCGAGCTCGAAATGATCGGCCCTCAAAGAAATCACGGTAAAAATTACCAGGTACGTTTGATTGATTCCTGTTTGAACTTACTAAGTTACTTCTTACATAACCTCTCCCAGATATCTTTTGGTGATTAGCAATCTGTACTGCATGGCCATCACTGATCATAGGTGCTTAGTACTCGACAAGACGCCCATGTTCACGGTGTTTAGCGAGCGGGACGGCAAGCCCTGGACACATTCTGTGAAGGCGCTGCAGATCATATGGAATCACTTCCCGCAGTTGTTCGTCTTGATAGATCAGACCTTGATGAATGCTGAGTTGAACACACAGCAACGCGACGAACACAATCCATGTGGACGACCTGGTGCGTTTGTGCGTTACCCTTGAGGCCGCGTTAACACTTGCTCGCCCAGAGCCGGAACTTTGCGCTGAACCCCAAGGAGGGACTGAAGATATCTGCGTTTAAAGGTGCGCAGACGCCTGAGGCATTTGCCGATCGGGAGCTGGACAAACTCGGGCGGTATATGTTACATATCGCAGATGTTGAGGACTTTCGGACGCTGTCGCATAAGGTAGGTGTTTCCTACGCTTCGAATATTTATCTGATGACTGCAGGACTGGAAGACTGTTGTGCGGAGTCTGCCGAGGCCAGAATGAGAAGGAATAGATTGGATGGAATTGGTATTCCCATTTGAAATGTATTCAGAGACTCGTCCACTGTTGTTGAACAGAAAATCCATTTGGACTCGAGGCGCACTGCATTCCGGATCCTTCATGAAACCCGACTCATAACAAATTTTCTCACAAGGGGTGCCGCGAAGGAAAGGGATATTAATTCGGAGCGTGTGTAGAAGAAATACATGATGCACTGCACATCGGTGTTTTATAGAGGCGGGTTGGCGTTGTTCACCAACGTCACGAAGAATTCCTGAAATCAGGGGTCAGTTTGTAGGTGAGAAACCAATATATAGACGCACTTGGAACCATGACCCGGCCTCAGGCGATGGCTGGTCGGCGTCCCTGGAAAGTTGAGCACAGTACGTAAGCAAAAGATAGGGGGTTCAAAATGATGAAACCTACGCAAGGCCGCAGTGGTAGTCGTATCTGGCCGCAGAGGTGTTGCTGGTGCCGTCGCATTCACCTCCAGGCTTGGCCCAGACGATGGCGTCGATGAGAGTGTACCCGGTATTGCTCGTGGGGCGCATACCGAACCCAGATCCTTTGACGTTGCACCTTGTGAAGAGTGGTCTCAGAAAATGACACAGTGCACTATATTCTGAACATACCAGTCACCCCATTGTTGACGGATGTTCTGAACACCGGAGCGGCCCTGGTCGACGATGAAGTGGGCGGGGAATCCAGCCGACTGCAGAGCGGGGGCGAGCGCCTGCCAAACCATGCGTTAGTGTTCGTTATGATGAATAGTGTGAGACACCGTACATTAATGTAGAGGAGCTCGTCGTAGTTAGGGTTGCCTTGAGTAATGGGGTCGGGAGAGTTCGTTGTGAGCTTTAGGAATGTTTAAGCGAAAGGCTGAGGCTCGTTCAAAATGAGACCAACCGAATTGTAGTTGGCGACGTCGGTGGCCAATCCACGAACGAAACTGGGCGAGCCAGCACTTTTGTACAGCGAAGAGAAGAGCTGAGCGGCGGGCGTCAGGTTGGCGGGCCATCCCAGCCAGCCAGCGTGTCCAGCATCAAGGTAAGAGTAGACGTTGCCGAGGGTGTTCAACTGTGGGATCAGGATTATTTCCTGACGACGTGGGGAAAAGAACGGCGTGCCTGCTGGATTGCGTATGTCACGCACGCCTGCAAGAAAACATGTTCAAAATCTGCTGAGAGTACACGGAAAATGACATACAAGATAGGTGGTCTGGGCGCTGGCGCATTTTTGAACGTTCAAGTTGGTGACCAGGTTGGCAAGACTGTCGGGCTCGATGACTGGCAAAGGTTAGAAGAGTGGAAAAATAAACACAAAACGCATTTACTGGCGATGACACGGACATCCGGGTATGCTAATGTGCATCAGTCTGGATGATCCAGGGACGAAGCATCATATATCGTACGTTTGATTTGAGCCACAATCTGGTCAATGTAGTTGAAGTAGTTTGCCTGGCCGTTGTTGGCGATGCTGAATTCTCCATTGGAAGCGGCAGCAGCGCAATCTCTTAATGACGAAATCAGTTGGACTTGCCTCTCGAACATTTGTAACTAAATGTACCTGTCGGGCAAATCGTACACAATGATCTGCACAATCGAGGGCGTCCCCGAAGATTTTCCCTGTGCACTCGCAGCCGCGAGGTATGTGCCCAAGCTAGGAACCTTGGCAACTGTGTCGAACCAGGTGAAAGTGGGGATTTGTGCAACCGAGAGAGCCTTCGCCTTCGTGGTAGGGTCCGTGATGTTGGCAGCAGCAGCAGTGACCTGATTTCTACATTCAATGGCCATATTTCATAGAAATCATAACAAAATCACTCACCTCAGCGGCGTAGAAAGGTGTGAGGTAAATCTAGATTGATGAGTTGACTTCGTATTCAAAGCGAAAGCAAGATCGGCGAACATTGTGACCAAGGAAAGGGTTTCCTGCAGCTGGTGTCTGACTGCCAGTGGGTGCCGAAGCAGTCGACGTGGGACCAGTACTAGAAGTTGGACCAGTAGTCGTGCTATGGGCGGTGGTCGTCGTTCCGCCGGCAGCACCGGGTCTACAAGTTCAACTTAGCCCTTTCTAGGGGGGAACTTGCGCGCGCTTACAGGCACTGCGAATAGTAGGGGTTGCTGAATGTGCCTAGGAAAGTAATAAATAGGGGCGCAGCACGTCCAGGTTACAAAACCAATGCCTACAAGTTGAGCCAGAAACGCAAGTCGTGGCACCCGCTAAACACTAGAATGAGCTTTGGACGACCGATATCAGCGAAACGTACTCCATCCTGTGCCTGTAATCGTGCAAGTCAGTTCGCCGCACTTTCCAAAGATGCAAAAAGAAACTACTCGCCTCCACATTGTCCATAGATGGGGCTTTGAGCAACCACAAGCGCCGGGAGGATCGCCACTAAAGCCGCAAGAGAAGCAAACATCTTGGTATCGCTGGGGATGGCAACGAAAGAAAAGACATCCGACGCGCATTATATAGTCCAGCAGGCCAAGTTTTCATCCGAAGATACATCACAAGCTCAGCGCGGCAATCTGGATATCCCTCCTGCGGATCTACAGACTCGGTATTATTCGTACAACCTTGTCCTCGGGACCAGCGAGGAACTAGCGTCGGGCCCAAAATAAGAAGGCCCGCTATTCTCCTCCGGTTAAGCCGCAGAGCGAATACAGTGGGATCAATGTCTTTTGCGGAGCTGTGGTGTCGTCAACTGATTTTTCCGGGTGGTAAAACCTGCCGCTGAAGAGCCTTTCGCAACTCATCCGACCTTCAACCGAGGAAGAATATTCTCAGGGATTTTTGATTCCGATCACCTGTATTTCTCCTTGAATATACCGCAACGTATCCTGTGATCCAATCCGTGATGCAGCTTCACTTGAAGAACCCAAGACCGACCAGTGACCGACCCGGCTGAATACCGCTTTTGATGATGTCACGGTACGTAAGTGCGCGGCTGACTCCGACTAGGAGTCAGTGACTGAGGATGGATTGAAGAACGTTTGTTTCTGCTGCAGCGGCCCAGCGGGAGCACTGACTCCCAAAGTTACACAGAGTGTTGACAACGACATCATTGCAACCGTGCTGACCACAACTTTACCGAAGAGGGGAAGGAGTAGCAAACTCTTCAATTATTGAGGCATGTCGTGCTTGATATAAGTACGCGTTCACATGGTCGCCGCCATCCAGCGGCGGCACTTGAAGGGCGCAGAGAGGAATCGGATCTCGAGCATAAACATAGATGCAATGTACATGTGTCCACAGCTGGAACCCGGTCTTGACCCGGACACTGGCCGTTTGGGCCAGAGTTAGAGTGAGAAGGTAGACTCTTGAAAGAGCTTGGGGCCGAGAGAAAATCAAGTAAAAGGTTCAAGATGTCGGACGCAATGCCGAGGGATCCACAGGTACAGATAATGAAAGGATAAAAGGCCGAGCCATGAGTGCAACAGTTGGCTGGTTGCGCTACACAGCCACCTGCTATCCCTTCAAGTCATCAACTTCAAGGACCTCATCTTTCCGCTCTCCCTACTCAGTACTCATTCCTCCTGACGCGTTTTTGTTTGACGGGCCATTGATATTTCTGAACGACCATGACTTCCGAAGTTAACCCCCCCGTCAAGAAACGAAGATTGAGAGGTGCCTGTGATATTTGTCGCCACCAGAAAAGTACGTGGCGAAATGCAGCTACTTGATGAGGATATTCACTATTTTGAAACTTCAGTACGATGTAATTGAGATTATCGCAATTGAATGCATGTTTACAATCAGCTCAAGGTGATAGCGCCGCAATGCCGGGGAGGAGATGCTCGAACTGTGCTTCCTTCAACTCTGAATGTACTCACTCTGCGGCTCCGTCGAAGGTCTGTTTTCGTTGAGTTTCCGAATTCCTGGCGTTAAATCCGGAAGAAAAGGGGCCCCGCCGGTAAATTGGTATTTTATACCTTTACCTGGCTCACACGTATTTGGCAGAAAACGGACGAATGTGCAGTCAGTCGTCACTGTCGAGGTACTTACCGCGAATTCCACCAAAGCGAATGACGTGTCCCAACTCAAATCGCGGACTTCTCTGAATGCCACCATACGAGCGGCCAAGGACGTTGTCGATGGTCTCCTGGATCAAACTTACGTTGTGCCCCAAGACCGCGACGCGCTCCTTGAGCTTCTCCTCGAGATATCTCGCTATGCCAGAAGCCTGGAGCAAGAGTTGAGTACACAGCGGCACTCCCACTGCTCTCCCTCTTCAGATGGGGTACCAAGCACCGCTCTTTCGCCCAAGTCTGACTCGGACCACCAAGATGCTTCCGACGACGCTGGGGTAGTGGTTGATATTCAGAAATTACCCGCGCACCTCAAGCGGATCACCACGGACACATCCAATCACCGGTTTTTCGGGAAAAATAGCAGCATCATGTTTGTAAAGGCTGCTATGGAGGCGCGTTTAGAAGGTTCCACAAATATATCTGTCCCACCCTTAACAAGACCCATATACTGGGCTCCATTACCAGTCAGTGGTCAAAGTCGTTCTGTACACAGCTGACATTTTGCAGTGGGAAGTTTCTCCAGAGCCTATTGTTACTCAAATATTCCCACCGGCCGATCTTCTGCGAGATTTAGTGGACATCTACTTCGAACAGATCAACATCTTTTGGTTCATATTGCATCGTCCGACTTTTGAGAAGTCTATCGCTGATAGATTACATCTCCGCAACCCCGACTTCGGTGCTACCGTGCTTGCTGTGTGTGCGTTGGCCAGTAAAAACTCGCCTGACAAACGCGTAATTTTGCCTGGGGAGCATGGAGAGCTCGGCGCTGGTTGGGAGTGGTTTCGACAGATCCAACGACCATTCAGTGGCCGTGTTGTCAAGACTGCCTCCTTGTACGACCTTCAGCTATGCTGTGTTAGTTTTCATTACTTGATCTGCACTTTCCCATCTCAATTTGGGTTTTCCAGCTTTACATATCTTTCCAACAGACGGGCTCCGATATCGAGTCTTGCTGGTTACTGTGCGGAACAGGAATATTGCAAGCACAAGATATAGGCGCTAATCGACTTTTCGGGAAGCCATTAACTATAGAGGATGAATCGATCAGGCGTAGCTGCTTCTTCCTATCAATTTTCGATTCCATTTCCAGCGCTTGCTTTGGGCGTCCCCGAGTCACAATTCCCGGCGACTACGAACTCAATCGTGCAACGGCCTGCGACGACGAGTACTGGGAGCATCCAGATCCCAAGATGGCGTTCACGCAACCGCCGGGGAAACCCCCACTGAGCGCGTTTTTCAATGCGTACATCTCTCTGGTCAAAATATTTTCGCTTGAGTGGCGGACGTCGGCAAGTCATCGATACTTCTTCATATTCGTGCAGAGCTTACAGAGCTCCTAGGGCCCGCCTCAAGATTACACAGGAACGCGGCAGCTGGAGCCAGAAACTGTGGCAGAGCTTGAGTGAGTTGATGACTGTGTCGTCTTGCCCAGACACTCAACCCAGCAGCTCTCGCCTGGATCGATGGGCCAAAGAAATTCCGGAGCATCGTACGACCAGTTTTTGTTTCGTGCCCCTCTCTGATTTTATCCCCAGTGCTATGGAATCCATACCAAGAGAATGACATCTTTTTTGAGCAGAGTGTTGGTATGGTGTACCTCGCAATATACCAAATTTCCGCTGATTCTCTCCAGCGTTGCACGCTTCCTATTATCACCGTTTGCTCCTTCCCCCTGTTGCCCGTCTTGCGTCATTATTAATACCCTCTCAGTGCAAATCATAGTTCATCGTCCTTTTATCCAGGCGAAGAGCGCTTCTGTGAGTTTCCGGACTGGTTCTCGATCGAGTTTCTGTTCATTATATGATCGTTCCAGACCTTGAGATCCCTTGCGATATCCACCAATGCAGCGCGGTCGTGCGCCACCGTCGCTGACGTGAAAAGTCGTAGGGGCATTATGCCCAATTATCATTTGGTGGTATGTAATTTGGGGTGTGGTTTGCTTTGCCCCGATACTTACCACAGATCTCAGAAAGCAGTCTTTGATTCTGCGATCGTACTTCTGCTCACCATCTCTGGTGGCACACGATCTGGACTGGCTCTCGACCTTGAGATGGAACTGGCCGATGTGTATAAATGTATGGCCTTGCTTCGCCAGACAGAGCGCCGGTAGGTCGCCAATCCATCCATCGAAGTCTAGTCGGTCTCACGTCTCCAGATGGCAGAACGCAGGTCGTTTCTAGTCAGTTTCTCTCTCAGGATCTTCTCGAGATTGATGGTTTTTTCCCCCAGCGATTGCCTTTGTGAGATATTGAATGCAAGCAACCTCCCCCTGCCTCCCCCTTCGTCACCCGATATCATACCCTCAAAACTATCGTACGACACTTCATACGAACGCAAATCTCCTTCGGAGATAAATGCTGGGGATCGTCTGACAGCCGAACCTTGGCCCGATAGTTTTCTCTCTCTGCCTATGGCGGTCGGAGATCTTGGCAATTTACCTATCTATGGATCGTTCGCCTCGCTAGAGAAATTCGATGGTGTTTCAGACGTTCCGCCCTTGCCGTCGTACAACTTCGCTGGTTCCCTATCACTCAGCCAAGATATGGATATCGACCATTATTTGTGAGCTATCCACGCATGTCAACGGGTAACGCCTAACAGAGAGCCAGATCTCAATGGATACCCTACTTGTCGACTGTCGACGAGGTGGCGCAAGGGATGCAGGGTATCATTGGTTCTACTGAGATACGATGATTCGGCCGTTTGTTGTATGCTTATCTACGATCGCATCCGCCGCCGCGCATTTTACACCCAGGTAACCTGAGTGAATTTTTAGTAGGTGTTGGGCGTATAAGACTACTATAAGTGTCAAGGTTCCTCTCAGGACCTCTGGCATGATCTGTCGTGCACGTCCACTTCTTCGTGATCGTTACATAAGCGGCGATCGTTTACGAGTCCCGTAAACGGCGGCACGACTAAAACTCTTTAACTCACTTACAGTGAACGACGATGACTTCCGAAGGAGATCCCAGCCCAAATGGATCACCCGAAGTCACAGGAACCCCCCCACTCATAACCAAGAAGCGAAGACTCCGTGGTGCTTGTGATATCTGCCGCCGCCAGAAAAGTACGTATGCGCTGTGGTGCAAGTATTCTATGGTATTCACCGCGCTTGCAGTACGATGTAATATGCAGCCGTCTTGATTGAATGCATGCTCACAAACGACCCAAGGTGACAGCGGCAAAATGCCGGGCAATAGATGTTCGAACTGTGTTTCCTTCAACTCGGAATGTACCCACAATATGTCTCAGTCAAAGGCCGCTCAAGCAAAGGCATCTCAGTCAAAAGCATGTTTTTCTCCAGCCATCGATTCCGATTTCCTGACCTTCAGCAGGAAGACAAAGGGCCCCGCCGGTAAGATGGCGTCCCATGTTCTTTACATGCTCACGAATTATTCATGAGCAGGAAGCGAACGAATGTGGGGCCAGGCGACACTCATGAGGTACTGCCAATTCTTTTGAACCAATGATGTGCCTAACCCGAGTTACGGACCGACCCCACACAGGCCGTGGAAACAGCAAGGAACGTCGTGGACGGTCTTCTGCATCATACGTACATTGCGCCCCAGGACCGTGAAGCGCTCCTTGAACTACTCCTTGACATATCTCGTTACGCTAGAAGTCTGGAGCAACAGTTGGATGCATACCGGCAATCCCAGTCTCCCCCTTCAGATCGGGTATCATGCACTACTGTTTCACCAAAGTCTGACTCAAACCACCAAGATGCTTCCGACGACGCTGTCGAGGGAGTACTTGTCGATATTCAGAAACTTCCAGAGCACCTCAAACGGATCACCTCGGACACAGCCAATAACAGGTTTTTCGGGAAAAATAGCAGCACTATGTTCGTCAAGGCTGCTATGGAAGCACGTTTAGGGAGTTTCGCAAATTTATCTGCTCCGCGCTTGACTCGGCCTAAATACTGGACTCCGCTTCCCGTCAGTCCCATCAGGTTAAGGTTGCTGCTATATGAAGTTGACATTTTGTAGTGGGAAACTTATCCAGACCCTGTCATTACTTACATATTCCCGCCACCCGATCTTCTCCGGGATCTGGTGGACATTTACTTTGGGCGGATCAACATCTTTTCGTTCATATTACACCGCCCGACTTTTGAGAGGTCAATTGCTGAAGGATTGCATCTCCGCAACCCCGACTTCGGTGCTGTCGTACTCGCAGTGTGTGCGCTGGCCAGCAAAAGTTCTCCCGATAACCGCGTGATTTTGCCTTGCGAGCAAGGAGAGTTGAGCGCTGGTTGGGAGTGGTTTCGACAGATCCGACGTCCGTTTAGTGGCCGTTTAATCAGATCTGCCTCCCTGTACGAGCTTCAGCTATGTTGTGTTAGTCTTTTTACTTGATCTGTATCTTCCCAGCTGAATTTGGGGATCTTCTTTAGCTTTACTTTGCATTCCAACAGACGGGTTCCGATCTCGAATCATGCTGGTTACTGTGCGGAATGGGAACACTATACGCACAAGATATAGGCGCCTATCGAATTCGCTCTCCCGATACACCTTTGACCATAGAGGACGAGTTACTCAAGCGTTGCTGCTTCTATCTTTTCGTCTCCGACTCTATCTCCAGTGCCTGCTTTGGGCGTCCTCGAGTTACGATTCCCGGTGACCGCGATCTCAGTCGTCCAGTGGCTTGCGACGACGAGTACTGGGAGCACCCAGATCCCAAGATGGCGTTCAAACAGCCGCCGGGAAAACCCCCATTGAGCGCGTTTTTCATCGCGTACATCTCTCTGGTCAAAATATTTACGTTTGAGTGGCGGACGTCGGCAAGTTTTACAGACTTTTCCGTATTTCTCGAGAGTTTCCTTAGGGGTTGTGTAGGGCCCACCTCAAGATTACACAGGAACGCGGCTACTGGAGCCAGAGACAGTGGCGGAGCTTGAGTGAGTAATTGCTGCGCCGTCTTGCCCAGGCACTAAACCCACCAGCTCTCGCTTTGATAAATGGGCCAGTGAAATTCCAGAGCATCGTAAGTGATCTGTTATGGTTTTCATGTCCCTCTCTGATTTTTTTTTTTCTAGTGTTGTGGAATCCATACCAGGAGAATGACGTCTTTTTTGAGCAGAGTGTCGGTATGGTACCTCGCAATATGCCAAATTTCCGCTGAATCTCTCCAGCGTTATATTCTTCGTACTTCCATTGTTCGGTTGCTCTCTAGCTCGTCTTCCTTTTTTAATACCTTCACAGTGCAAATATTGGTTCACCGTCCTTTCATACAAGCGAAGAGCGCTTCCGTAGGTTTCTGGATTGGCTATAGTATAGAGTGAGTTGCTGCTCATGAATTGATCATTCCAGACTCTCAGATCCGTTGCGATCTGTACCAACGCGGCGCGGTCCTGTGCCACCGTCGCTGATGTGAAATGCCGTAGAGGCGCTATGCCGAATTATCAATCCATCGTATGCTTCCATTCTCTTGTGGGTTACTTCACACTCGTATGCGACGACGGTTTTTAGAAAGCAGTATTCGATTCAGCCATTGTCCTTCTGCTCAATATCTCTGGTGGCACACGATCTGGACTGGCCCTCGACATCGAGAGGGAAATAGTCGATGTGTACAAATGTATGAGGTTGCTTCGCCGGGCGGAGCCTCGGTAAGTCGCTTGTACATTCACTCTCCATTCGTGGTTCTCATGGATCTTAGATTTCAAAACGCGGGCCGCTTGTAGTGAGTTTCGAGTCTTGGCAACCCGAAGATTAACAGGTTTATTTCTCCCTCCAGCGATTGCCTTTGTGAGATATTGAATGCAAGCAACCTACCTCTTCCCCAACCTTTGGAGGCCGATATCATATCTTCCAACCTATCGTACGCCACTTCCGATGAACTCAAAGCTCCTTTGCCGATAAATCCTGGTGCCCAAACATCCGAGTCATGGGCCGACAACTTCCTCTCTCTTCCCATGGCGGTGGAGGATCTTGGCAGCCTACCTATCTATGGATCGTTGGACCCGCTAGAAAACTCAATCGCGAGTTCGGACTTTGAGCCCTTGCCGTCTTTCGACTTCCCTATTTCCGCACAGGTCAACGACGATATGGATACGGACTATTATCTGTGAGCTATTTGCGCTCGCCAGCGGAATACGACTAACCTCGAGTCAGGTCTCACTGGATACCTTACTTTTCGACCATTGATGGGATGGCGCAGACGATGCATGGCACCAACCCTTCTTTGGGAATATAGTGCATACACCCAACATACACCTGTTCATTTATATTTACTGTGGGACATACACATATCCCACGTCCGCCGGGAGCTGGCTGCTGTGAAATGCCGAATCAAATGAATCTATTGATTTCAATACGGAGGAACGAAGATCGTGTGCAATATCAATGTAGACCAGAGCGTCAGTTCATTATGTCCATATTCTGCACTCCAGCTACCGACCCTCGGGATGAAATGAATGAAATGCACAGGTACAAGTAATACATCGGCCTCAGCTTAGTTAGTCTACCCCCGCCGTCTATTCGAGCTGGGCGGTGGCGGTAACATCGGGAAGCCGCCACTGGAGCCGCTTGATGCTGCTGCAGTACCCGAGGACAAGCTGGACAGATCACCCAGTAGATTAGTTGTCGGGAGTGCGCCCCCAGTGGCTGCCTTGTCCTTATTGGCTCGGCCTGGGATGGATATGGAGAAGGTCTGGCCTTCCTTGAGGCTGTAGTCCTTCTTAGGGCCTGCAGGGATGTGCGGGGATGGTTCGTC
This sequence comes from Mycena haematopus, assembly GCA_029281435.1. Classification (NCBI taxonomy): domain Eukaryota; kingdom Fungi; phylum Basidiomycota; class Agaricomycetes; order Agaricales; family Mycenaceae; genus Mycena; species Mycena haematopus. Next base: position 74,110 of record JARJCV010000040.1, read on the forward strand.
TGAGACTGTGGCGGGGTTCAATGCTGCTTTCTGGCGCCTTGATTCCATCAGCTTTGGAAAGACGGGTCAACGCAGAACACACGTACTTTGTGTAATCTTGGAGCGCCACGTCTAGGAGTTTAAAGTCAGCAGGGAATTAGGCCGGGGGATAATGCAGGCATACTGAAGTCGAAGCTATCTGTTCGCTCTTGGAAACCCATGCCGATATATGCTTTCTTGCCGGAGTCTTCTACGCGGACAACAAAATAGCGAGACGAATCAAGGACTGCCTCGACAGGTGGTCGGTTAGTGTCATAGTCCGCTTTGGCGAACACTGAGAAAGGTCAACCATGGCCAGCCTAGATTCCAGTGACTCCATACATTCTCCTGCAGATAGATTATTATTCTGTACCAGAAGTGCACGCGAGTGGATACCAACCTGTTTGTGCGTCTTCGAAGAGTAATGAAGCGCCTGCAGATTTTTCCACAATCCTAAGGCGTCCTGAAAGGTGGATATGAGATTCGAGTTGCCTCTGGCTCGAGTCCCGAACCTTTCCAGAGAGGAGTAGACAGATCGCCCCATTCGCCAGCTCGGTGTCCCTCGTTCTTCTTGAGGGGTGGAATTTTGAAGACTATGCAACATAAGCAGCAGAAAGCAGGCACAATGGACCAGGAGCACCAGAGACTTCGCGTCCTATGTAGAGGATCGATTCAATTTCGTCGTCCATGCGGCAAGAGCTAAGGTAAAGCGGTGACTTGGGCGTCTATTTGGACACGGCTGTTGCCTTTTGCCATCATGTCCACTGGTCCTCCCACTCCTCCTCCGTCCTCTGCCACCGAGATTCAGGACGCGACGCGTACTATAGTCCCACCTGTACCGGTTGCCTCAACATCGACACCAGCCCAAGCAAGGCAGGATAATTTCACCCAGATTTTCCCAGAGATCGTCAGCCTCGCCTCTGAGAAACGCTATGCGGAGCTCATTGATGTGGGATTTCTGTATTTCAACGACATGTTGATAATATTTCATTGGGTAGCTGGCCGAGTTTCGCGATGTCGCCGTAAGATTGTTCATTCTTTCATTGCGATATGACTGAGGCCAAACAGTCAGACTCGGATCGTCAACCAAGCCGTTTACTTTTGACCGCTCCCCTTGTCCTTGCGTATCTCACTATCGATAATCTGTGTGTGCTTCACACCGTAACCCTCGATCCTTAAACTAAACGACACGTCGCAGTCCTCCAGCACGTTTCGCATTGAATCGTTTGCCTCACAACCTTGCGACCTCGCCCTTGGGCAAGCAGCTCTATTCGCTGTTGGCCTCGACCTCGGAGCGAAAATACGCCAACGTATACAGCCGTGCGCAAGCTCTGCTGGAGCTTGTGGGCCAGTCAACCTTTTTCGACACCTCGCTCGGCACCATCCTGGGCCTCATGATTTCAGCGTTCCTTGGTGCGTCTCTAGATTTCTTCTTTCACATTCACATGCATGATGTTTGAGGCATTTGGCTTGACGCAGGAGCGCACCCTGCGGTGCAGAAATTTATCTCAGCTACCTTCGGACGAGGCTCGTCCTCGACCCGCTATCTCTGATTTCTTTCCCTTATTTTCTGCTTTTTATTTTACCGACTACTTTCTTACTGCTTTCTTATAGATTCGTTCCGCAGCAGAACGTTCAGCCTCTTGCAGAAAGCGTACACGTCCCTGCCTCTCCCCGTCGCAGAGATGTACCTCGGTCTCGCTGCTCCCGAGGTTCTGGCCGGTCTGTCGTCTCACTTACTCCTTTGAATATATAGTTAACTTCATTTTAGCCGCGGAGAGAGGCGGATGGGCTTATGACGCGTCCACCCAAGTACTTACGCCTGCACAAAAACCCAACGTCCGCCAGACTAGCAACGGTTTTGCTCGTCAGTATTGGTCCTGTCGCCTTGATCTGTCTAACTCTACAATAGCATTTTCCTCTCTCGCGACGTTCGACTTCGTTGCAAACAGCGTCGCGAGGCTGGAGACATAGACAAAGGAAACTGCTCTCGTCTTCGCGTACTTGTAACATTAATCTTGTTGGTAATGCCTATTGGCACTGTACATTGAATAACACATTATTGCAAATCAAGGATGAGTTCAAACTTGCTTTGCTGACGGTACATCTGCTGGTCGGATACTTTGTAGTTGGCCCGGATTGGGAAGGTAGAAATGGTGGAACATGCCTGATGTTTGCGGACGACTGTTGTCCTCAGCAATACTAACGCGACAAGAAATGGCAAGATGTAATTTAACAGAATAATTTAAGGCGACAATAAAAGGGTAGGCTACAGCGACAAGGTCGAAACACCAGGCGGATGGATACAAAATGGCAAGATGGATACAAGATGGGCGGTGCGCGTAGATTATGTGTGTTATTAGATAGCTGTAAGTGCTCGGTCAAGGATGAATATTGAATATGAAGTTTTCGTTACGTCAAGCTGTTTTCGTTTTTGCATTGGTCGTCTAGTCGTTTAGATGCCATAAACCTGATAGTCGTAGTCGACTGCAGCACCCCAGAATGATGGTTCGCATGCATCGACGGGTACCTCCCCGCTGGGGCTGGGCGTGCCGCCGAGCTGGTGCGCGTGGACGTCCGTCGTGGTCGCCGCGGTCCACGGGATAAGCCCGGCCGCGTTGGGCGAGCCAGTGGTGAGGAACGCCTTGTAACGCGCCTGCATCTCCTGCGTCAGGGCCGCCTGCGCGGCAGTCGGGCTGGGCACCGTCCCAAACACGATCTCGATGTCGTCCTGGTGGCAAACGGAGCCGGACTCGAGGCAGAACGCGATGTCGTTGTTGGCGGGGTACGTCGCTCCAGTGAAGTAGACCCCGACGAACGCCTTGCCGCCATTCCCGACCCAGCTCCGCGCGAGGGACCACGTCGGGCAGCGCCAGACGTAATCCGTGCCGAGGGTTTCGAGCGGGATGCGCGTATCGACGTCGCTGGTGTTATAAAACGGCGACGCCATCAAAGTTGCGGTGCGCGCGTCGCCAAGGCTCTGCTGGGCCGCGAGCTCAAAGACCGAAGAGTCGAGAGCTGCGTTGAACATCCCAAAAATGGTCGGGCCAGCCTCGTTCCTTACATTCGACAACAGGATGGGTTTGTTGGCGGAGGGGAAAGCCGCGGTGAGGTCCAATGGGGTGGTGATAAGGCTACCATCGCGAACAGGGCGGATGGGTTCAGCGGATCCAGTCGATGGGTCGATGGAAGGCGCGTTATTGCCGAGGGTAACCTGCGCATCGATGATTGATTCGAGCGAAAGGGCAGTCTGGCACGCCTTGTTGTTGGCGGCGCAGCCGGTGAGCGTGTTAAAAGAACTCTGAAGCTCGACCTGAGTCGAAACGTTCAGGAACCCGTAGTCCTGAATATACTTAGTAGATGAACGAGCGGGAGCAGGGAAGAGACTTACTATTGGGTCCGACTGCAGAATGGCGCTCTGGAAAAGCGAAGATGCGGAAGGAGTCGCAAGAATGGCGCGTATCATGCCTGCACCACTGGACTGGCCTGCCAGAGTTATCTTGCTCGCACTCCCGCCAAACGAGGGCACGACCTTGGCCAAGAAGGACATGGCGTTGATCGTGTCCTTGACAGCCAGGTTAGTGGTGCCACTGGGAGACATGAAACCAAGAGCGCCGAGGCGGTATTGCATTACCGCGACAATAGAATTGGTCGCGATTGCAAGCTTGGAACCGTCGAGACCCGGGCCAGTCGCAGAGCCGGAAATGAACGAGCCACCATGGATCCAAAGGAGAGTTGGGACATCGCTGCTGGCCTTCAGCGAAGTGGGCACGTAAAGTATCATCGACAGACAGTCCTCCGCGTATGTCGAAGGGTCTACAAGCGGCTGCGGGCATGCAAGCGGAAGGCCAGAGGCGTTAGTTGCGCCAGTACTGTCGGATAAAAGTCAGAGTTGAGATAGAGCCAAGAAAAAGAATTATTAGCGTACGGTAATGTCCACTTGGTAGTGACGGTAGAAGCAGCCCATCTAGTAGCAGACGCGTATTTGACGGGAAACCTGTTGGCGCCAGATCCATCGGAGACACCTTGAGCGACACCGATGGGAGTCGTGACCTGGATGCCAGGCGACGACTTTCCAGGCACAACAGCGCACATCGCCCGGAACATAGGCAACTCGCACAAGAGTCCGTAATTAATGGGAGGAAATATTGGGGTGCCTTTGACCGAGGCTGTCGTGGTCAAACCCTCCACGGGCGCTGCAGCCGACAATAACGGAAAGACACCGGCAATAAGGAAAGGAATCAAGGCGAATGCGACCATAATATAAGAGAAGATGGGGGCAAGACTCTAAGAGACCAGAAAAATGGGAGAGTGTATAACCCGGCAGAGAAGAGTCGGGAGACTGATGCAGAATCTGTGAAATAGACGTGGTATTTATATGGAACTTGCCCAGCAAGTGACAGAGAGAAGCTGGAGCCATTCCGAGTAGAAAGTACCTGGAAGTACAATGCATTCCTTTTTGGGACTCAGGATATTTTGATGTTCTGATCCCATCATTCGTCTTCTCTGCGCTGACCTTTCCTTGTTCTGCATTCAGACAGCCTCCATGCGCGCTCCTTTGGCTTCTTTCTCCTGACCTTGTACTCCCTTTGATTGGCAATATTTTCTGTCTGGAGGTCCTCTGGCTCTGACTTTGGCTCATTCAAGTTGTGTGGAACCATTCGAGCGGCCTGTCCCGTCTACTTATTGCATCTCGAATCTTCCGGAGACATTTTTCGATTCGAGTCATTCGAAGCACATCCTCGAGCCGGGTCAATTACGGATCAGGTCTCCCGCACAATCTGTGTTGCCCACCTTTCTAGATCTGTGCCTGCACGCTCAGAGGATCTCCATGAGTTTGTTTCTGTGTCATTCGATCACGGAAGGCTGTTCGCCCCTGCCGAACTCGGCCACTCTTGCTTCACACGAAAAAGAAGGTCCCGCGCTGCATCTGCGGTCTGTGAGCGCCGAAGACACTCTGCGGAAAAAATAACAAGGCAGCTATTTCGAGCATGGGATTCTACGGCCTATTTTTGCCTACGTCTTCGGGTTCTAGGCCAGAGAAAATAGCGATGGCACACAGGCGGTTAACAATTTCTGTGCTCAAACAAACTAGCCACATGGGCGGTATCCTCGCAGGTCTCATCTAGCGGTTCAACTTGGACGTTTGTTGCGGTGGGATATATCAAAGTGGTGGGACACTGGACTTGTGCTTCGGACGTTTCTGCCGAAAAAAACAAAGCAGCGCGACCTTGTACTCTAGCGACTGCGCCTTTTAAAATAGCGCGTGCCTTGGACTGAGGGGTTTTGTTTTTAGGGCGCTGCTTGGATACAACGGAGGCCAGGCCCCGGGGGATTTTCTGCGGGATGGGAACAAGGAACAACACCGAATCTAGGGTCGCGAGAACAAAGCCAGACCAGCAACATACCCTTGTACATTGAATCGATCTAGAAAACGCTTCGCCGTCCCCGGATCCCACCGCTGGATTGCTAACGAGTACTACTGCCAGGCTTTCTTTCCTCTTACAGTTCCCTTTGTCCCAAATTTATTGGACGAGGTGAGGATGCAAATGCGGGTTGCCAGTCACGCTGCCAGCGGCTTATGATCAGACTGCCTGGGACGTTCTCCGTGATAGAAACAAGGCGACAACGCAAAAATAAGTCATGATTTAGACCGGGTCAACAAAGCAAGAATGACAACATGTCCTTGTACTGAGAATTGGTTTGGTAGGTAAGTAGGTAGGATCACCCCCGAGAAACGCCGGTTTGACGGTCTATCCAGGCCAATAGCGTCCACCTCTGTCCCCCACTTCTAGAAATCTCTCGGCCGAGCTCATGCACCTGGTTTCTCGTGACGCTGTAGAACCGTTCAACTCCCAAAAGCAAAAAATGCTCCTATGCATATTCGAACGAGCACTCTGCTGAGCTGCTATTTCTCCCCAAGACCTTAGGGGATGCACGCAATTGATTTTCTTTCGAAAACAAAGCACGCAAGGTGCGAAATAATCAACCAGCCGAGCGTGCATTAACATCCACTGCATTTCAAAGCCATATCTGCGGTGCCAGAGCTTTGCCGCGATCAGGTTCAACCACAGATCTGATGAGCTCTACCGGGCCTCTCTGCCGATCTACCGCGGCAAAGGTCGGCCAAACTCCGTAGGCTCTGCCGATCTGGCCTTCAAATGCAGTGATTTCTGGTGTCTGGCGAAGGCATTCCAAGACGCACCGATGGAACGGAATATCAGGTAAGCCTAGAGGTGGGTCGGGTAATAGACGGGCTTGGGAAATGGATGGGCTCGGGCAGTAGACGGGCTGGATGGGTTCAAGCTTGAGGGCCGAAGCTTCAAGCCGACCTCGCAATCGAACAAGTTCCAGGATTAATATTTATTATAATCAACTCCGCAATTCTACCTACCTACCTACCGCCCTACCTACCGCTTTCGAGCATTCGCCTTTGTTGCAATCACTCACTGCAACATCGCAAATGAACTGAATTAAATAAAAATGTGGTGGGTGCCGGAAGAGACCGAGTGCCAAGGAATTTCAACTTGCATGATTTACAATCAGGTAGGCCGATCATAGCCGGCAACAGCCGGCAACACGGATAGACGGGAATTAGCTGTTAGCCGGTTCATATAAGAAGATCACTGGCAAGAGTTGTCCTCAACGACCATGGCGACTCTTGCATACACCCCCCTCGATGAAATAGAGAAGGTGAGTCGCTCACCGCGGCGCGAAAGTAAACTTATTGTTTCCCAGATCCGCGCAGAGTTGCAAGCCGGATTTAATTCTGGCAAGACGAAATCTGTAGCATTCCGCAAATACCAGCTCCTCCAGTTTGCGTATCTCATTCAAGACAATGCAAAAGCCTTTGAAGATGCGTTGGCGAGTGACCTTGGCCGGCATGCATTGGAAAGCAACCTGTGAGCTCAGCTGTTGCTTAAAACTGTCTGTTGTTAGTTCTCAACTTACTTTCTATCTATAGCCTGGAGATCGGCGCATCCCTTTCGGAAATCATGGATGCGTACAAAAATGTCGAATCCTGGGTCAAACCGGAAAAACCAGCGCTCTCGGTTAATTGGATGTTCATGCGCCCGGTGATGTACAAGGAACCAAAAGGCGTTGTCCTCATCATCAGCCCGTTCAACTACCCACTATGGCTTTGTGCTTCGCCTCTGGTACGACTTGACTCTTATTCATTATTCGTCTCATTTGAGCGAATTCGCGCGTCTAGTCCGGTGCCATCGCTGCAGGCAATGCCATTGTGATCAAACCCTCGGAGGCATGCCCTGCTATTGCGGCTCTTTTAACCGAGTTGATTCCCAAGTATCTTGACCCGTCATTGGTGCGCGTCGTCAATGGTGCGATCCCAGAAACCACCAAGGTCCGTTTTGAACATTCGCAATTCGGTTTGAAGTTGCTTACCTCTGTTAGCTACTCGAACTCCCTTGGGGTCATAGTATGTCGGCCTGACTATTATCCCCGACATTTTGCTGATGTGCTTGGTCTTCAGTCCTCTACACAGGTGGGGTATTGTCACATCAGATATTCAGTCTACTGAACAGCAATTTCCAGGGAGTGGGCGTGTTGGAAAGATTGTTGCAACAGCCGCTGCGCAGACCCTCACGCCTGTATCTTTGGAGGTGATGCTTTCAGCTGTACAATATTTTGCGCGCACTGATGGGTATTGTACAGCTCGGAGGAAAATCCCCCGTCTTTGTGGATCCCGCCTCCGACATGCAGCTCGCAGCGAAACGAATTCTCTGGGGGAAATTCACGAATGCCGGTCAGGTAATTTTATTTGCAACGTTCCTCTCTTCTTTCTTTATATAATTCTCTCTCCCACCCAGACTTGCGTAGCGCCGGACTACGTCCTCGTACCTAAAGCCGCTCAAGACTCATTGGTTGATGCCATGAAAACCGCGTAAGAAATTCGGCTTTTTCTTTCCTTCCGTGCTGAATACGACACAGATACGCGAATTTCTACCCGGAAACAACCGGTGACTCGCCCACTCCTCCCCAGAACGTCACCAAAATGGTAAACCAAGGCGCATTCCACCGGGTCAACGGCCTGGTCCAGAACACGAAAGGCACTATTGTGGTTGGCGGAGAGTCAGACGAAGCCACAAATTTCATTGCGCCCACAATCGTGAAAGATGTGAAAGTGGATGATTCGCTTATGTCTGAGTAGGCGTTTATCCATCTTTCCTTGCTGCTCCCGCGCTGAATCACTATAGGGAGATTTTTGGTCCCGTTCTCCCCATCGTTCCCGTAGAAGATCTCGATGCCGGACTCGCATACGTCAACTCGCAGTCAGTCTCCCTCCAATTTCTGTCTGTGTGCCCTCTTGATGCGTTCCCAGCGATCACCCTTTGGCTCTTTACGTGTTCTCGCAAAACGAAGCCTACAAGAATAAAGGTTTATTGATTTTTTTTGTTTGTGACTAGTTGTCCAACCTATCCCAGTTTTCTCGAACACACAAAGCGGTTCTGCATGTGCTAATGAGACAATCATTAGTCCGGGTGGTCAGTATTTACTCCACATTGCTCTTCAATAACTCATGTTTGCACAGTTACTGGTCTTCCCTTCGGCGGTACTGGAGCGAGTGGCTGTAAGTTTATTTCCCCGTGTTCTTCTTCAAGATTCTTACCTGTATAGCCGGATACCACACGGGCAAGGCAAGTCCACAATTAAATCCTTCTTCCTTGGTACCAATCGTCTTTTCCAAACAGTTCGGGTTCCTCATGTTCACGCACCTCCGCGCCTCGATTGACGCGCCCGGATGGTGCGGTCACTCTTCCTTTCATTTCCTCTCCCTGACACGGACCTGCAGGCTCGACAAGATCCTCGGTTTCCGTTTCCCGCCGTATACCGCGGGCAACGTAGCCAAGATGAAGGCGCGTCTGGGCGGCAGCAAGCTGCCGCCGCGTCCGACTGGTCCACCGGCTGCCGCCACCGCAAGTGGAGCAGGACGAAAATGGTTCTTGCTTGCGTTTGCTGTGGCCATACTAGGTGCGCTGACTAAAATGAAGAACCGACTGGTTTTTATTAAGGCGTGAACGACGTGGATTCGTGTATTGTAGATAGTATTTTCATGTTAATCATATTCGGCTTCCCTTCTCAATATTCACAAACAGAACTTTAGTTCTTGTTTGTGTCTAGCACCCTAAAATGTAACGATTCGGCTTATATAACTTGCCTTATGGGGATCCGTGTCCTCGTGACTTTCGGATGTAACCGATCGATCAGATCGCACTTGACTTGCACCCTCCCAATTCCGATTCGTTCGAGGCTCGAGCCCTTGAAAAATCACTGTAAAATTTGAGGATTCGGCGAGAACATAAAGAACCTAAAAACTGTTGAAAACCATTGTGCTCGGTCGCTTGCCAAAGCAATATACAGTCGAGGTAATTAGCTTCAAGCTTGGATTTTGCTTTGATTTAAATTGATTAGGCCGTTTTTTTTACAATTTTTAACAACGGCTCTTTCATCACAAGGATGTTAGCTACTGTACCTTCTTTTCTGTTTGTGCCCGCCGCTTGTCGGCCATCCACTTTCATCACAGCTGGACCAGGACCTCACAGACCTTTATGTAAGTACTTGTTGCGCGGGCGCTCCGCTTTGTCCGGTGGCGGTCCATTTGCGGTCCATCAACTAAATTGATTACGGTGGCGGTGTAAGCTGTGCATACGGCAATTCAAGTTCCCGGTCATTCCCGGTGGTCGAATGCTGAAGGTTGCGTTCTAAAGCCCGTCCAATTTGGTGAGGATCTAGACTACTAATCTACGGGACGCCCTTTACTTGTTTAATCGTATACCCCGGGGAAGCAGGACGGTGTGCTTACCCTTCACGGGCATATTGTTTCCGGCTTTAATGGTTTTGTCCCGTGCTTTATCCCGTCTTCGTTCTGGGACACGCCACTGGATTTACAGGAGACCCCCGTCGGCCTATTCTTTCATGTCTACATCCACCACTCAGGCCTCCAAGGTCCCCCCTGCAACCCCTCGCCCGTCCGCAAGTCTTGTGATAATTAACAGCCGGAACGAGGTGCTTTTTGTTCACCGAAATCCCGAGGCTCGCTCCTTTGGCGGTGTTCATGTGGGTCCCGCAAGAGGTCCCAGGTGCATCTTTTAATTCGGAGGACTTGTAGGTTTTTCCTGGCGGGAACCTTGACCCGACGCAAGATTCATCATTAGCTATAACTGCAATCAGAGAAACATTTGAAGAAGCTGGGATACTCCTTGCATCGGGTCCTACGCCGGCAGACACCGTTTTGGACGCAGCTCGGCATGCAGTTCATGCCGGGAAAACTTCTTTCCAGGCATTCTTGACTGAACACAATCTCGTGCCAGACGTGCAAGCCCTGCTACCATTTACACAATGGATAACACCGCCATTCGCCCCTCGGTACGCTGCACTCTCGGGAAATATGACTGAGCACCAAGTGTTTTCTGCTTAGCCGGTTTCAAACCCAATTTTTCATTGCATTCTTAAACTCTCCATCCGACTTCTCCAGCGGCGCCAGAGAAGACCGCATTCCGAAGCCAGGTGTGTTCCATTGCTTGGATAAAATGAATTCTCTTAACATCTGGATAGACGGCGGGCTGGAAGTCATCGCCGCGCGCTTTATCCACCCGGACGCTGTGCTCGCCGAGTTCAGCGAGGGGAAAATCACACTCATGCCGCCGCAGTTCTATGTGGTCCACACGCTCGCAACCATCCTCTCCGGTGGCGCCACCACCGCCGACCAGCGCGCGCGCGTCGAAGAGCTCGCACGCGGCGCGTTCGGTAAAATGGTCATCAATCCGCAGCGTCTTCCGGGACCGGCGGACGAGCAGGGGCGTACAGTGCTGACGTACGAGGGCGACCACACCCGCGGTGGGCCTGAGGGACGGCTCCATCGCGCAACAGTTCTCACGGGGAAAGGCGGGGTGCGCCGTTTCCGTGTCTGCTGCACGTTTGTTAAACTGACGTGCTCACAGATAACTAGCGAAATCACGCTGGAGCGCAATTTCGACATATTCAAGGAGATAGATATTGTACAATCTGCAAAGTTTTAAGCGAATCAACCGACTGCAAGGGTTCTTAAGTCGATTTCAAGGCTAGACGCTCAGACTTGGCTTAGACAAGTTTATTATGATCAAATGTACAGTATAGTGAATGGATAACGCTACAGAATAATGAGATACTTACTAGTGGCTACAAATTCAAAGTCAGGCAAAGGAGAGTTGGTGTATTATAACGTGATCTAAGGGTAGAAGTGGTTCATGTAGGCTTCGGTTTGCCCGTCTTCGGGCGTGCTAGGCCTTTCTGGCAGGTCCGCGAGCAGCTCAATCAAGCTCGCAGTGCGAGGGGAGTGAAGAGCAACGGGAGACGGGCAGGGCATTCCTGATTCAGAAATGCCGTCTGTGGAAGTGGCAGTCCCGTCAACCAGTGGTGCATGACTGCCATCGGCCATGCACGGTACGTCGACCGGCATGTGTGGGTCGGATACGTAGTCCGCCCAAGGTGAGTATGCATGTTGGGGAAGAGCCACGGATGGCTCCATGGCGCCAAAGTTGAGGGGTGCACTGAACGAATCGGCGGACATGTATGCCGCATCGGGTGGCGTATGTGAGGCAGACGAAAATGCCGGCGACTGCTGGTATTGGTACTGGTACTGGCTATGAGCCATCAATGACTCCGTGGTGCCCAAGTCGGCGGATGCGTACGTGGTATCGAGCGGCATCTGTGGGGCTGGCGCGTAGGTCGGCGACCACGAATATTGGGGCTGCTCGAACATCGACGGCTCCATCGCACCGAAATCCATCGGTGCATTGGCCGGGATCTCTTCGCCCTCCAACACGTACTGAAGGGATGAGGGCGCCGAGGGCCCTGCAGCAACAGTACCCAACTGATGGAGTGGGGTCCCAATTGGAACCTGTGCGGTAGGGTAGAAAGCCGGTGCGGGAAGCTGATGAGCGACTTGGAAGTACGAGGATGGAACGGGTGCCGGTGTATACGGGAAGGATGGTACGATGCGTAGTACCCATTGTTGTTGGGTATACGGGTCGTACAGCTCGTTCCCGTAGAAGTTCGGGCCTTCGACCATACGGACGTAAGCAAGTCGGGCCCCCGTAAGTAACTGCACCGGATAGTGGGAGCCCGGGTGATACCCGATAGGTATATTTCCTGGCCCCACCAACTCCGAGTACACAATGCCAATGCCGCCCCTGGCGGGCTGCACACTTGACGAGTCAAATGCGGGGAGGGTGCCATCGCTAAAAGACGGGGCTCGGAGTAGCATCCGAGGAAATGTCGGCCGAGATACAGTAGCGGAATGTTGCATTCCATTCTGGGAGAACGGGAGAGGTTGGTGGTACTGATCGACGATTTGGGCAGGCTGATATCCGGGGTCGACCAGCCCTTGCGGTTGAGGTGGGTACGCGGATTGTGGACCAACAGCCGAAGGGAAGGGGATGGAGTGAGGAGGAGCGGAGGACGGCCCAGCACTCTCGGTGACGTCGCGCGAGGTCGTGCTAGGGAACGCCACGAAAGTGCTCATACATCGAGCGACGTCTGGATTCGATGCCTTGAATGATTTGCGCTGTGACTTCTTCCGAGGTTTGGGGTCCTCTTCAGTGCTGCATTAAATATAAACGTTAGAAAGATTGTGTAGAGGAGGGAATGAAAGGAACGGACCCATTAAACTTGCGCTTTTTCGACGCACTTGAGGAAGGGACCGGAACGAAGCCCGGCTGGGCAGAGGTGGAGGACCGTGTCTGCGGAGGCTCGTTGAGGAACGTTCCGACAGGCTGTTGACTGGCAAGGCGGGTGGGTGGTGGTGTGTTCGAAGCGTAAGCACCGGTGGAAGCAGGAACAGGCACGGAGAGTGTCTGGCCAGGGGAAATGCCACGAGATCGAAGACGCTGGGATAGAGAGGCAAGGAGAGGGCGCAAGTGATTCGAGGTTATGGAGGGCATCGTCGTGGCGCGACTTCGGACTAAGCGTTCAGGGGTGGCATTGTCGAAGGTGGATGAGAGATCGAGCCGAGCGACGATCTGCAGCGCATGCGGAGAAATGGGAGTAAGGGGAAGGCGGGGGATTTTCTGCTCGATAAGGGAATGAGGGGGTGCGCTGTCAAAGCGACGAGAAGGGAATAATTGCATGGTGCTTTGGGAGGAGAGTAGAAAGACTGCCGGTTATCAAGTCTGATGAGAGAGAGAAGAAAAAATATAAAAGAGAAAGTGGCACAACTGTGGTGGTTGGAGAAAGAGCGAGAAAGAAAAGACTTGAGCGAGGAACCAAACAAGTCGAACGCGTCAACAACGCGGATCCCTCTTCGGCGCTCAAAGCGACATCAATTCAGTGTGCGCTTTAAAAACTCTGCCCACAGTGAGACTGCCGACTCAAAGCGGCACTGGCTATGTCTCAGATAGGTCAGAATAAATACTCAAGAGATTTCAGACGAATGAAGGTGGCATGCCTATTATTCAACAATACAAAAGTCCATTCCTTTCTGAAAATCTCTGGACAACTACAAAAGCGTCTCACCTGAAATTAAAGTGAGTTCCACCTTCAAACAAGAGATATGAGATATCACCTAGGGCAGCGCGTACCAGAGAACACCCGACAGTGACTGTTTGCTTCACACTGTCAGCGTCAGCCAACGACGGGTTCACTTCCTAAAAAAGCACTCAGTGCTTGCAGCTCCTTGGCTCTTTGCCCGCTTACCATTAAATCTAGCGCAACCAAAAGTCCGGTCTCCCAGATTGCCTCGCAAATATAATGACCCTCCCTAAACGTGAGTCCGCCACGAACCTTCACTTGGGCGTGAGTACTACGTTCTCGAGAAGCCCAGTCTATCATACCGGTGTTCCAGTGGAAGGGGCCACGGAGGGGTCCAACGCATCTACATCGAAACTCAGATGAATGGGCAACTTTCGCTCCGGATTGACGTGGTCCAGCGCCATCTCGACGACTTTGCCTATTCCGTATTTGTCCACCTCGTGCATGCTGAAGGCCTTTATGTTATTCTCCTTCAGGATGCGCTTCTCCCCGGCGTCGACGTCGCGGAGGCCGATGTAGACAAGACGCTCGGGTTTGAGGAGAGGCTTGACCCAGCCGAATTCGGGGATTTTGCTGCCGATACCGAGGAGGAACGACACGGGCATTCCGTGAATGTTACCTGGATTCGCTGTTCAGCCGGTCTCAGCGGGGGATCAGCTTGCATACCAGAACCGGTGGATTCGACAGTGTTGATGTCAGCATGAGCGTCAATCCAGATCACGCATGCGTCGGGGTAAGCGCTTCACATGTCGATCAGCTGGTCTCCCTCTGCTCTACTGCCGGGCTCACTCAAGCGTTCCTGAAATAGTGCCCATCGCCAGCGAATGGTCCCCGCCGAGAGTGACAGGAAGCTCCTTCTTCTTTGCATGGCCTCCAACGACCTCTGCAACGGCTTTGGTGACACTGGACACCAGCCTTGGGTTCTTGAGCTTGCCAATTGGCGTGTCCGAAATCGCGTTGACTTCTTCAAATTGGTGGTGGCCGTCGAACTTTACTACCCAGCCCAGGTCAGCGAGTTGCTGAACAAGTCCAGCCTCGACCATATGTATAGGGCCTTGGTCTACGCCGACGCGAGGCTAATGAAACGCGTCAGTGGAGCGACAGACGAATGGCGCGATTGACGCACTTGACCACCGCTGCGTAACAGAACGGGGGCTTAAAATGAATCTAACGATGAACCAGCCATCGACGCACCTAAATGGACAGCCAACAATCTGAGAAAAACGGCGTCTGAGATATGCGCGCGAGAGGTAAACTGAGACTCACTGCAGCGGTTATCGGAGTCGAGAGAAAGCGCGACATGTCGAAATTGTACTCGAAAGAAAATATGTACGGTGCAAGTGAAGAGGAGAAGATCCGGAAGAAGCGAGACCGGAGTTATGCGTCACGATCGCGCCACCGCACAGAAAAGAGTCGTCTCCGTTTCCTTGTGTTTCTGTACAGCGCTATAATAAGCTTGAGAAGGACGATGCCCAAGACAGAGGAACTGGGGAACTGCCAGGCAGCGGGCCGATGGTGATGACGCCGTTATCCAGGTGATGTCTTGGACCTTTGAGACGCGAAACCCCTCATACAAAACTCAGGGCGCTGGTGTAGTCGTGGATTGCAGATAAGGTCGAGAGCATATATGTACTTTTGCTTAAGCGACTCAGATAAGGCGACCAATTGACAGCGTGAGACAGAAATATGCGCTTTGACCATGCACACAATTTTTAAGACTCATTTGGCGATGTCTGAACTCACAGAAATTCTTGCATACCTCTTCATACTAAATAAACTGTACCGGTGTCCTAATTGACATTCCTTTCATTGTGAACAGAACTTTCCTTTTCCGAGTCCCTCTGCCAGTGGTCCCACACAACATATCTGAATGTGTTCTGTGTTCTAGGTCGATGTACAGCTTGCGAAGGGAACTGGATCCGCAAAATAAATGACATGCTATATGATACATTGAAGCGGTGATGTACAATTCGTAGGCCAGCCAAAGAAGATCTAGGAGTCCAAACAAAACGTGCAGCAAAATTCCAAGAAAAATAAAATATACATCCATCAGTCGTCGTCCTCGTCGTCCCTCCCACCAGGACGGAACAGCGCCAACAGATCCTCCATGCCCAGCTTCAAGTTCTTGATCTTGTCGCCACTTAGGGCAGCCTGTGCCAGCTCTCGCTTCTTGTCTTGAAGCTACACCGAATCAGGAACACGCTTCAAGAAAAACTCATAGCGACTTACCGCTAAAATTCGGTCCTCGACGGTGTTGTCGATCTTCAGCTTGAAGATATTCACCTGGCGGGTTTGGCCAACACGGTGCGAGCGATCGAATGCTTGGTCCTAGAAGGTAACAGAAATGAGCAAGTGAAGAATACGGAACGAATAAAGTCTCACTTCAAGCGCCGGGTTCCACCAGAGGTCCACCTAAACGCGTGGGGCATTGAACACGCGACGAATGTAATTGTATGATGTCTTCAGCTTACCAGAATCACATTGTTGCACGTCGTCAAGTTGAGACCTTGCGGTTTGGAGTTAGGCAGGAAGAGAAATGGAAGCGAGAGATGGACGAACCGGTACTGCCGGCTTTGAAGGAAATCAAAATGACCTTCGTGCGCTCGCTGCTTTTGATCTTGGTCAATGACGCTTCACGCTCAACCGGCTTCATGGAACCGTCATCTGCGCTTGCGGCATTAATTATCCAATTCCAGAAATACAAACTAGAAACCCACATCGAACATAACGTATCCCCTTCTCGCGCAAAAATGGTTCGACGAGGTCGAGGAAACTGGTGAACTGGGAGAAGATAATGGTCTTTTCGTCGCCATCCGAGCGATCGTCGATGTCACGTAGAAGCTTCAAGATCATGCGGATCTTAGCCGACGACTTGTGGTCCTCATCCTCCATTTTCGCTTGGAGTGCCAGCGGGGCACAGTCGACACAGTACGTCTGGCCCGTAACAATCTCCGTTCTGCAGGTCAGGTAAATCAGAACTCGCAGGGTGAATAATACGCAAAGAAGACGTACTCGAGCATACAAACTTGACACTTGCGTGTAGTGACATTCAAGGCCCCGAAGGCAGCCGCAAGATCGTCCCCATCTACGTCCCCCGCCTCGCTCGTCGCAGATGAATTGGCGCCCTTCACTTTGGGGTCAACGGCATCCAGGTCCTTCTTGTAATCTTTTGAGACCAGGGAGGGATGGTTGCACGCTGGATCGGGTGCGTGTCAAATGTGATTCTGCGTCTACAGATGAATAATATACCTTGCCGGAGCCTCAAGAGCAACACCAGCACACCAATATAGGCGCCGCCACCTCCACCAGATTGTTTGATGATCTTCTCGATGACACCCTCCATCTTGGTCTCGAGCGCGGAGTAGAACGCCTGCTCTGACGGGGCGAACTCGCACGAGATTACCTTGATTATCCGCGGCGGGAGCGTAATCAATGCCTCGCCGTTGAGTTGTTGGGTTTTTGTTCTCCTCAGCATTATCTGCTTTAATACAACCTGGAGACGCTTCATAGCACGTCCCGCGCCCCGGCCGTTCTTCACTGGCTTGGCGATTTGAGTGTTGAATCGCTCCCAGTCGTTTAATGGCTTGATGCGAAGGAATTGTAACAAACTGAACAGTTCATCGACGGTGTTCTGCCTGAGGACCAAAAATGAGGACATGATTTCTCCTTGCAAAGCGAAACATACATGGGTGTCCCGGTTAAGCACCAACGAAACTTTCCCTCGAGCTCACAGCAAGCTTTTGCGTTCTTCGTGGCTCGGTTCTTGATGTTGTGTGCTTCGTCTAAATGCAATTATGGGCCACTGCTTGATATTTTCTCGTCTCATATCTCACCTAAAACGATGCGCCACCACTTCACTTCGAAGAGCGGAAAAGGCTTAGGCTTGGTGGCCTTTTTTCCTTTCTTCGCTGCAACAGTCCGTCCAAAGTGGTCTGCCTCGCTGTCGGAACCGTCCGAATCCGAGGTCGCACGAGACTTCTTGGCTTTAGCCGCAGCTGTCTTGAGGTCATCACTCGCAGTGGGCGCGAACGCCGCATGTTCAGACCGGACGGTATCGTAAGTGGTGACGACAACGTGAGCTTTCTTAAGGGCCAGAGCACCTGGAATAGATGTTAACGCCACTAACACTCTCAACACAGGAAATGGAAATACTTTTCGTTCGGGTGGTCCCCTGGTGCTTGATCACCGTCAAGCCAACAGCCATTTTCTCAATCTCGTCCGCCCACTGGCCGACCAATGCAAGAGGGCATACAACACTGGCAAAATGACGTCAGCTGTCTTTTTGGTGAAGGACTCTCGATAACTTACAGTGTCGGAGCATCCCAGCCGGCCTCTTTATCGCGTTTACGCGGGCGCCCTTCGGCGATTCGAGTGAGTGTTTGTATGGTCTTCCCCAGACTGTGTATAGCATGTCAGTAATCCCCAACTTTGATGAACCTCAAACCGCACCCCATGTCGTCCGCCAATATTCCACCGAAACGTTTTTTGGTAACATCTTCGCGATCGCACATCCATTTACGACCGAGTACTTGATGTGGCATAAGCCGAATTCCTTCCTTGAACCCGGGCACAATCGCGTCCTCTGGGTCGATCTCGGTTGTGGCATCGGCATTGGAGTCGGCAGTCATGAGGTCGCGTAGTGCAGACTCTGCTTGCGCAGAGGACATTAGATCCTGACCATAGGGATCGGCAGCAAACTCGGGAACAATAATGTTTTCTTCTTCATCATCCTCTCGCGACTCGGAGACGTCCGACTGCGGTTTGTGGACGTACGGTTCCGGGACGGGCATGCGTATGGCCGGAAACTGCGACAAACCGCCTGGCCCTTTGACAGGGAATTTGGGCTGCTGTGGCTGCGAGTTCCCTCTGTTGTGGTTGATGTCCTTAAGTATGGGCCTGGTTGGAGACATTCGTCAATATACGCCGCTCTTCGAGCATCTTAATCTTACTTGACTGGAGATGCCTCCAGTTCATCCTCTTCATCCGATGAAATTACAATAGGGCGACGGTGTCCAACACCAACACCCCGTACAACGGGGTTTGAAGACGTACTTGACGAAGAAGAAGAGCTTGACTTAAGCGGCATTAGAATTCAAATGAACGAAGATAAAAGGTTGCATACCAGTATCGTTATGGGGGTCGCCATGTCCCTCGCTGCAACCATTCCTGGGTACAAATTTGGGTCTTCAGCCATTCTGCGGCGTCTTGAAGACAATTAATGGTGGAGAGCGGTATAAGAAATGTAAAAGGGCATACATGTTCTCCATGTCAGCTCAGGCTGCTAATGGTCAACCTTGAACTGAAGTTGAAGTTGAAAGACAAAAGACGCGTCCGTGACCTCGTCACGTTGAACCAAATGATATGGCACGTGAAAGTGTCACGTCACGCATACGCGCCTCAGCTCGGACGACGATCTTGACGACGACGTGCAGTCAGTTTTTAACAAAACCCGATCTGCCACTCTTAGCGCTGAAGCCTTCGCCAGATTTCATATTCCTTCTTCTCCACTTCTGTCAATTGCCTCCCTTGTCCGAGGCTCTTTCGAATGCAGCTCGGCACCCGCTGGAGAGACTCGACCTGCAGGCCTGTTGTTACATCTTGTTGCATTGCACTCATGAAATCTGTCGGACAAGAGAAAGGTCTCACTTTATCGGACCCCAGATAAACCACTTCCATTCAGGGTCAGGACCTCGTTTACGCCGGTCCCCAAGTTGTTTGGTCTCCCCAGTCGAGCTCATTCAAGATATGATTACATAGTTTGATTCAGAACTCCATTGATTATTCTCAGTGCACGACTGGAGCTTCCGCACGCCGATGTAATCTACATAGCTCTCAAAATGCATGATGGATGATACAGACCGTATAAATTCTGCAGACATGTAAGTATGACCTCGAAGGAGGCGTAAGGGACTGAGCGGTCTAGACCAGCCCAAGCTGGTCTCTATCGAGGGAGCGCTAGGAATCAACCACAGGTTCAGCGAGCAGCTTCGCTGCAACCGCAGCTTGCTTGAAATCAACCCCGTACACCTTCCACGCACGAGCAATGTCAAGATCAACCGCCTTGCTCTTGACCGGGATCAAGAGGTCGGAAGTCGCCTCAGGATCGTCCTGAGCGTACATGACAGCACGCGACTTGCCCAGCGTGAGCTTGATACTCCCCTCGATGTTCCGCCGGGGCTTATAGTTCGCGGACGGGGAACGGCCATGGATCATGGCGAGGATGTTGTCGAGCACGATGTGCCCCTGGAACAGGCCTGCGCGCGCCATCTGTGGGCCACCGTGTTCGGCTACATCACCAAGAGCGAAAATGCGGGGACTCGGGGCGTCGATGACTTGCAGCGTTGGTTTTACGAGGATACGTGACGTCTCCTTTGAGATCGCATCGGGCGCCAGCGAGGCGATGAAGGACGAGTTTGGACGTTGACCGGTGCATGCGATCTTGGTAGTGTGTCAGCAAAGCGGAATGAACAAGCCGGTAAACTCACGACAAGGTCAAACGATTCTTCGTGCCCATCCGAGAAAACAAGTGTCTGTCCCTTGAACAAGGCCTTGCCCTTCGGCAACTGTGGCCGCTCCTTGAGCAAGACACGGATCTTGAACTCGTCTCGAAGGACTGGCAGGACATAGTCATTCAGTCGCTTGCCAAACGAGTTCAAGATCTGGCTGCGCGAGTGGATGAGGGTAACGTCCTTCTCCGGGTTAAAACTCTTGATGTCGGTGGCCAACTCGACGCCGACAGCTCCCGCGCCAACAATGGCAATCTTTTGACTGCCGTTGATACTTTCCTGCACCCACTGAAGCTCTTTACAGGCGGCGCGGAACTCTGTGGACGAGACCTGCACAGGGAGTGGCTGCGAGGAACCCGTAGCGATGGCTAAATACTCGTAGTCGATCTCGCGGCCAGAAGCAAGAAGAACGTGAGTGTCGGTGAGGCCGATGACAGTGTCCTGTATGCGAGTGACAAGACCAGCAGGCATATTCTTCCCGATGCCGTCGTAGGGGATGAAGGCGGTATGTTCGTAGCCCGGAACCACGGAAAAACGAGGGAAGTTGAACGAAAAATTCATATGAGAGTTCTTCTCGATGAAGACGACTTTGTAACCGGTGGGCAGGGTAGCGGCCAGACCCTTTACCAGTTCTAAGCCAGCGAAGGAGCCACCGAGAACCACGACATTTTTAGCGTCGGGGATGGCTTTGTATGTCCATCGCTGGAGGAAGGCAGAGTAGCGCACATAGATAGCTCTGCCTATGAACTGTGAAAGAAGACCGATGATGTTCCGCACCAATTTGAGGTGGTCCATCGTGGGTGTCGGTGAAAAACGACAACATAACGCTCGTTCTTATAATACGCAGGTCGACGCCTCGCGGACAGCGTTTCAATCGGCACGATGACCCAATTCTGTTAAGATAATCTGATAAGATCTCGGTCAAATTCTTCCGAAAGGCAGATAAGATAGCGATCGCACAGTTCACATGACTGTGTCGGAATATCCCTACTGGCACTGCCCGAAGGCCAGAATTTCTGAATGAGAGAAATAATCAGGACGCGACGAGTAACCTGTATGCAAACAGTGTTGCGACTGATTTTTGGAAGTTCACCGCGTCTTGACGCATCGAGTTTGCATCGAGTTATTTAAGTGCATAAGTGATATTCGCTACAACTTTCAACTTTGACCATCCTCATTCGTAATAATCCTCCAGACTGCGTTCCACCTTCTGATACTCCCGCTTGACTGCATCGGCGATCTTTTCAGATGTGAATTCACCGCTGTGAACGTTTTCGTGGACGAAGTCCGCCGCTTCAGCGAGAAATAAGCAAACCAATTCAACTATGAGAAGCTACTACATATCTTTGTCAAAGGCGCCTGGAAAAATACGTATGAGTTCCGGCCCTCGTAGAAAAAGTCCGTATCCATACCTTCTTTCTTCTCCTCCGTGGGATGCACCCCGCTAATCTTCCGGACCAACCCGGACAGGCCGCCCTCGTCTGTCTTCTCCTCATGGTGGAAAACTCCGCTCAGCTTATGCACCAGTCCGTGCTCCTCCTTGAGTGGAGGCTCCCTGCCAGCCAGGACACCGTGCCCCAGGGCGCTCATCCTGTCTGTCAGACGCTCTGTAGGTGGTGGCGGGACGTCATCGTGGTGTATGCCGGCGGGCTTGGGCGCCAGGGGCGGCGGTGCAGCGAGCCCAATTTTCTCCAGCAGACCCTCGTGCGTGGATGGCGGCGGCGGCGGCGGCGTCACCCAGCCCGCCTTCAAGTTTTCGAGAAGGCTACTTTCATGCGGGTGCGGGGGCTGCTCGTGCTCGTGATGCTTCTTCGCGAGCATGCCCTCGTGCTTCGGAGGAATGGGAGGAGGAAGCGCTTCGTTCTCGTGCGCAAGCCCGAGTTTCTCGAGGATACCCTCGTGTTTAGCGGCGACAGGACCTGCGGGTGGGGGTTGAGCCGTGTGGTGGTCTAGCAGTTTCTCCAGAACACCTTCGCGTTTCGGAGGCGGCGGCGGCGGCGCGGAGGGTGCATAAATATGATCTATGCAGAGTTTCTCAAGGAGACTCTCGTGCTGGGCAACCACCGGGGGAGGAGCTGTGTGATGCTCCAGCCCAAGATTCTCCAAAAAACCTTCGTGCTTCGGAGCAGACGGCATTGCAGGCGGAGGCGGAGAAGGTGGGTGGTGTTCTAGCCCCAGTTTTTCAAGGATACTTTCATGCTGGGGCACAGCTGGCGGCGGAGGAGGGGGCACAGCATGGTGCTGAAACCCCAGTTTTTCAAGAACGCCTTCAGGCTGAGGCGGAGAAGTGGCGGGAGAGACCCCAGTAGGATATTCGTGTACTAGACCAATCATTTCAAGGATCCCATGCTGATTCACGGGAGGTAATGCTGGCGGAGGAGGTGCAAAGGGTTGTTCGGGTTCAATTCCAAGCGATTCATGGTGCTTTCCTGGTTTGTCGACCTTGCCATCTGGTTGCTCGTGATTTTTCGATACATCCATAGTGAAGGCAAGAGGTCAAGCTTAAATGTTGTCATAATCGTCACACAGCGCCACTTGCGTTCTACGAGAGCGCCTAGGAACGTAGCGAGGGTTCAACAAGTCCATGGGGATCCTCTTAGCACAGATAATGATTTACTGATGGTCTGCTTCTGCTTTCCTGCGAAGAACGGGGACGATGCAAGTGAGCGTGTTGAGATAAAAGTGAGTTTCCTTATTTAGCAGGGCGTAATCGAGTGAGGGCTTTGTCAAACACAAGCATACTTCCTTCCACTTTGAGCCGTCATGTCGACGCCAAAACCTCCTTCCAGCGAAGACCTGCTCGGACAAAAGGTAGGATAGGAAACTCCTCTTGTTCAATTGAAATGCTTATCTTATGTGCAGTATGACCGTTGTTGTACGTAGAACATTCCAATGAGACTACATCCACTAAACTGACGCGGAACTGTTAGTGGCCGATTTCCTGGTCAAAGCGTAGGCTTTCGCGTCTGTTTTACCCTGAATGAGCGTCTGAAGCGGTCCCGAGATAGTGGCGTAGGCTTCAGCGCAGGCGTCGTTCTCTCCGTTGTACTATTCAGACGTTCGTATTATTCCTGCTGGTGCTCGTGCGACACGCAGTAACTCGCCCTTTGCTGCAGGCCGCACCTGGCCAATTTCACTCTCTACTGGATTTGGCGCTGGTATCGCGTACGCAGACTGTGATCGGTCGTTCAACCCTGCTCGCATACCGGGAACAAGAATCATCCCTAGGCTCCCGGAAGCGGGAGAGAAATAGACCGAATACCGAACGAGCCTCTTTCTGGTCGAATAAATGCCCGCACACGGCTCGCCATATATATTCCCGATGCCATACGTCGCAAATTAATAGAGGGCATTCCGACCACACATGTTGTACTTACTCATGCTAGGTTTGGAAGAGAACTTGTGCTGGGGTCATTTGTCAGGGAGCTTGAAAAAATGTCTTATTCCGTGGACATAATTGTGCAAGAAATGCAAAGTCTCAAGTTGCCAAAAATACAAACGAGTGTGGGTGATGATAGAATCGAATAGTTCGGAATAGTTCGTGCATCTACCGCGGCATTGTGCGCCTGTACACCCCAAACACAGGCCGCGAAGAGGGTGAGCCCGGCGCAGTGAACCCGTCGTTGGCCTTTCCCATCGCGAGGCGCGGCGCGGTGTCGTCTTCAAGGAACAACTCCTGCGCGTTGTCCGGCTCACACGCGTCGGGATACGAAGGGTACAATGTTGCAACGAGCGCGAGGGGGTCCGTGAGGCGCAACTGCGTGAGCTGCACTGCACTCGTCGTCTTGTAGCCCGGCGCGGGGAAGAGCGACGAGCGAAGGCGGGCGGCCCACGTGTATATGCCGCCAGCGGCGAGCGCGTACGCATATAGAAGGAAGAGATAGATGATGACAGGCGGGAGAGAGTATCGTCCGAAGAGCGCAGAGTTCTGTGAGATGCTTGGAACGGCTGTGGTGGATGGTTGGAGCGTCCCAGCGAAGAGCGCAAGCGTGAGCCGCCCGAGCTCCTGGTTCATCGCGGCAACCGCGCTGGATACGTTCGGTTGAGCCAGCATCGTAGCCTGTTGCAACACGCACTGGCATCAGATGGGGGGTGAGGCAAGCTTGGGAAAAGGACAGACCTGGAGATTGGAAAGCAATTGCAGATTGCCTATCTGTGAGAGGAGTCCACCTTGCATGATGGTCGTAAAGTTTGAGTCGGCAAGTACGAGGTCCCAGATGACGCTGTAGTTTCCATCCTGGTGCCGAAGCGTAACATTATAAAACGTCACATTGCACAAAGCCCAAGAAAGAATATCGCCGCTGCTTGTCTCAATCACTGTTGGATTCGCCGGTCGCATTGTCGCAGGAGAGCTCCACTGCAGTTGCACACGTACGGCCTGAGGATTCGCTGCCTTGGCGGCAGCAGCAATATTCGTTACAGGCTGCGACGACACAGGCGTAGTGCTGTTGTTACTCGAGGTTGCGTTGGTGCTCGCGGTAGTGTTCCCGCCGAGGGCCAACGGAGGCCCCTGCGGATAGCCAGGGCATTGGGTTTGTGACGCCGCAGTACAATTCGGCGTCAGACTGGCGCACTGTGCTCTAACTCCAAAGGACGGCGTTTCCCACACCAGGGAGGGGTCGAGCGACGAGGGGACGACCACAGCGAGGTCAGACTCGTTATTGAGAGTGACCACGGAGAAGGGAGCGGTATTGTTGGCCGCGATACGGAGCCCGGTTTGGGTGACCCACGGGGCTTTAAACGCCCAGCCTGCCGTGTCGTTGAGGCATGCGTTTGACGTGGTACAAACCGACTGGTTGAAGGCGATACCGACTGAGACGCTGGGAACTACGCTCGCGACGGTTCCTTGTACTACTGACGACGTTCCGTGAAGCCATATATCGGCGAGGCTGCAAAACAATACTCAGCTCACGCGTTAGTGTTCGGGAAACGATGACACTAACATCAGCGAATAAGATAGCCCCAGGATGAGAGTCGTCAGCGCGAGCGCAAGGTGAAAGGCCCGTGGAAATTGGATAGTCCGTCTCCATTCCCTCGCGTATCGTCCTGCTTTAAACACCGAAGTGATGTTGGCAGTAGCAAGCATCTTGACCATGAAGGCATATCTATTGACAATGACGTGAGTGTATCTAAGGAATGCAAAGAGCATACTGGAGAGGGGTGGGTAGCGCTGTACGTGCCTGCCGGGGAAACTCTTGCTCTTCGAGCCATGTTCCCGCCACGCAGTATGCTGCAACATAAATAAGGAACGGGACGCTGATAGAAACAATATGTGTCTACGATTCGTGAGCCAATTGAGGGACGGAAATGGATACGACTCACAGTGACAGTGGAAATGGTGAGTCCGACGAGGGTATGAGTTGCAAGCTCAGAAACGAATATGGCGGAGGTGTCTGAACCCCCCGGATCAGGAACTCGACGGCCTAGTACGAGATATAGCAAGAAAACGGTGGCCATTGCGAAAGTTGTAAGTGCTATCACCAGAGCAGGGAGCGGAAAAATCCATCGCAGCGTTCCATGAGACGGCCTGGGCCTGGCGGCGGGTTGCTCGAAAGTCAGTTCTCCGGTGTTCCAGCGCGACCTGTCAAAGAACGGAGGAGCGGATCGGTTGAAGAACGGGGAGGACTGGGTGCGGTTAAAGAACGAAGAGGACTGGTGTTTCCGAAGAGGCGCAAGATGATTGGGCGCGTCCGGGAGGACCTTCTCAGTGTCCAGGACTGGGTACTTTGACGTCGAAGAGAGGGACATCGAGTCTGAGGAGGCAGACGACCGGGAGGGAGGTTCCAAACCTGTGTTTTGCGCAGATGTTCCTTAAGCATGGCTTGATAAATCTTAGCGATACCCATAGATATCCGCGCGGGTGATGGACTCGTGAAGAAGTGTTGATAATGAGAATAGCTCATCAGATCTGAGACAGCGAGACCAGAACTCAATCTCGAGTTGAAAGGCGGCGAATTGATTCATTCCAGCTGCACTCTAGCGGAAACATACGCTCGGCTTTATACAAGGGAAGTCGCCAGTTTTTCTAGTACATAGATGGCCAGGAGCAATGACCAGCAGCGGATATCTGAGCCAAGAATCCAGTATGCAGTGTTGTTGTAACTTGTGGCTGAGAGAGCCTTGTGTTTTCCGATCTGGTGGCGGTGCTGTGACCAAGTCGACAAGCATGCTGAACTGCATGCCCTCCTCCCTGGTTCATTCCCATGCCAGCCCACCCACAAGTTCAAGGCTTCGAATTGGCGCTTTTCACAAGAGTCCCTTACAGGCCCGCCCCGCACCCATGCAAGCAAGCAGTCACCACAGTCTGACGGAATGAAGTAGTAATTATCAGACTACCCCAGTCTGACAGTTTGCAGGAACTGTCTTGATCTTTTCTTGCGGCATGCATTGTATTGTGATGGGCCTGAGTCGTCCTATATTTTTGTTCTGTTCTTTGTTGAGACTGATCGGGCCACCATGAATTTCTGCGGTCAGACGGAACCTACCGACGGCAGTCGCTGCCACCCAGAGAGTTCGCGGGTACGCGCCGTAGTATTGTTTCGAGTCTCACAATTTTACCAAGTACGTATCTCGATTTCGACATCACTGACATTATTTTATTTAACTAGCAGGAGTTACTGTGCTCTCCGGATTTCTGACGAGCGTCGACCCATCAACGTCGTATGATTCACCACTCTAAGGCCAACACTCTCCGCGCGCGAGCCGTGATTGACTTTCTTCTATCTCGCACTCTTGCGCTGAGCGATCTCGAGCCGATCAACCACTCCACCTTCCACTCTGATTCCTGGCTGTGATTTCCTTCTGTCCGGTACTCGATGTCAAATGGGCGGCAAACCCCTCGTTCCAATGGTTCTTGGCACCCACAATGTTCTGGAAAATGTACATCTGTATTGACTTCCCTGCACGGCTGTTTCGTCTTTTTTATTTGCGTGCCTCCACTCGGATATCGATAATTACAGGTGCTTACTACTACCGCTGCTTAGTACTGACGCGTGGGATATCGGGAGAGCCATGGCTGAGGACGAGACACTGCGGAAAGGATCATGGTGGGCGTCTCTACCGGAAATAATATTTTTCATCGTAGTCCGCTGCTCTCCGCTGGCCATCCATTCCCAATGACGCTCGAGTAGCATTGAGCTCTCCCTCCTCAGCGGTCCACAGCGGAGTGAAACTACAGGTAGCTCCGATGTTCGAGGCTATGTACGCAGCGCCCTTTTAACGCCAGAACACCATTTCTGGGCTGCGTGGTTGTAGTCCTGTTATGGCAGTAGAACGCAAGGGGGTTGTGGTTGGTAATTCGTGTTTGGTCATTGATGTGGCCTGTAGAATGTCCAATTCTTCGTGGATTACACCTTTCCAGGTGCTGAGAGCAATTTATCTGCTCGCTGCACTGATGGAAGAGGCGCGACGAGCGCAAAATTCATTATTTTCTGCATCTTTTCGAAGGTCGGCAGCGGTATTGTTGGTTTCAAACAAGAGCATATAATGATATGTTGATTTCTTCTCCCCTTACGTGCACCTTCTTTTGCTTAGCGGAAACAAAAAGACTGCCTGTGGTTTCTTCCTGAATCTGTATCTCTGCTGCTGCCATATACCACGGAACCCAGTACACGAAATCCTCCTTGTACATTACTTTGCTTCTCGACGCGCCTGACGCGCTAGAATTCAACTAGTGGCATGCCTATTCCCACCTCTCAGAGGCACAGCAGACCCAACAGTCCTCCAACGAACACCAATGGTGCTACGACAACCCCCCTTCGCACAAGACTCTCTAGTGTTTTCAATACCCCGTCGTCGGGCACCGCGTACTCTCCGACAGTCACTGCTGGCTCGCAGGCACAAAAGCTCAATATTGTGACGCGTGTAGCCATTGAGGGGAAGGCCAAACATGGGGACGACGGTGCTGGCATTAAAATGTACCTCAAGGTATGTACCGAATTTTGGTTCGGTCTACCACCTAATTTTTTTGACAGATTTCCTTGCCGGTGGAAAGCGTTACCCCAGGGGCGACGATTCCTTTGTTCCCTGGTTAGTCTGCACGAAATTGTTCGGCGGATGCTGATTTTCGCATAGAGGAAAGTGTCAAAATTCTGTCCTCGCAGGTTCACCCACTGGACAATAATTCCGTCCCTTATGACTTTTCATCGGATTTGTGTCCGCTCCTTCACCATGCAGCACGGGCACTTAATCGTGTGTTTGAGACCACTATCGTCTTCACACTGATACTCATCTTTGACAGTTCCCAGTCGCTCGTCAGAGGCGTATCACGCCGCTTTCGGGCTTTCGCCACCCACCACAAGCGCTTCAGTCGCCGGTTCCGTCCGATCCACAAAGTCTAACGGGTCTTCAAGCTCGACAAGAGCTGCCACACCTCCAGTAGACACCAAATACACTGGCCACATCCTCATTAGCAACTACCACATCTCATATATCCTCCCGAAAGTCTTTCCGGCGCGGTATCAGGACAGCGATGGATACTCCCGCTCCTCGGGTGGCCTCCGTCACTCGTCGATCATCGAACGTAACACCGTGCAATTCATGGCCGCCATTGACATGTTCGTCCCGTACGCTTCTCGCCCACCACGGTCGCCGTATTTGGTATGTTGAACCCCATTCCCTTTATGTACTCTCCATTGATTCGCGCCGCAGGTCTCTATACCAACTCCGCGGTGCCTGCACAACAACATCCGGCTACGCATCTTCCCGCCTTCGGCCGTGTCCGCCTCGTTCGCGTCGCTTTCATCCGCGGACGAGGACGGCGGCTCGTGGGACCTCACGTCGGACCCGCACGTCACGCGCGCGACGTCCTCGCGCCAGTCGCGCTCCGGCACGTACTCGTACGGCAACATTGCGGACGATGAGTCGAGCGACTCGTCCACTACCGGCTTCTCGGACGGGTGCGGCATCCAAGGCACGTTCCCGAGCGCGGAGCGCATCCGCGTGCGCTGGGCGAAACCGATAAAGGTCGTCGGCGGCGGGGACGGGCGGCGGCGTGTTGGCGTGAAGGACGTCAAGGGGGACATGTCTTGCGCCGTTATCGGCAAGATGTGGGATGCGGAGCACCAGCGGGAGGGGATCGTCATGAACGTCGAGTACAAGGGGACGTGCAGGGGCGTGTGGTATTCCGGGGTTGCCACGATGCTTGGAATGGACGTGAGTCTCGAAGCGAAGGGCTCGGACATATCATGGGTGCCCGGAAGGCTCAACGACTGGGAGGTCGGGGGTGGTGCTGGGTACATGGGATTTGACGTTGGTGCGTCACCGAAATCCGATGGGCCGTCGCGGCATGATTCCCTAGAGTCCAACTATTCCAACGGTGGGCCGCAGATCTTCCTCACGGCGGAACGAAACATATCCCGCCAGAGCTCGGCATCGTCGTCGTCCTCTCTCCTCCGGGGGCCACTACCGGTCCCCAACGTTCCCGATTACTCTTTCGAGGGCTCGGCGCCGTCGTCTTCTTCAATTTCTGCGCAGACCACCTCGATCGAGTCCTCCGTAGGCTCGCTCCCTTTCTCATCTACACCCTCGATCGACCCAACACCCCGGCCGCCAGGTGTTCCCCTCACTCTCCACATTAACATGAACGAGCTTACCTTTCCCGCATCCAAAAACACGTTCTCGTTCTGGATCTCGGGCACTGTCCTCGTCACGCCCCGCCCCCGCCTCGTGCCCATTCCAACATCACGCACTTCCTCCCCCGTTCGCGACGAGCTCGACGCCGAGAACACGCCACCCGTGATTGACCCCGAGTCGATCGTCGTCCCCCGCTTTACGGTGTTGGCAGCGGACAACGAGACCGTCGCATTGCTCGTCCGGAACGACGTTGCCAGTGTCGACTCGCCGCCTTGTACCGTTGAGGTGACCCAGCCTGCCGCACACAGCCGCGACAGCGAGCACCAGCGCGCCCCCACGCAGAGCAAGACCATTCTCCAGCGGGGCGACTACACCAAGTGCGTCGAACGCGCACGACTTGCCGTTAGGCCTGCCGTTGTCTTCGGCTCCTCCTCGTCGCCGGCAAATAGCGTTGCAGCGGGGCCAAACGGGAAGCTGCACCCACCGAGTCGGCCCCGGACGCCGAACAGCGGGATGACGTCGCGCGACCGTGTGCCGTCTCTGGCGTCTGCGCCCACGCGCGCGATGTCGCTCCTGGGAATGGTGCCTGCAAGGCCGAAGCGTGACGGTGCGCTGATGATTCCGAGCGTGGTTGCGACCGTCACGCCGCTCGTCGTCATGCCCGACAATCTGGCAAGCCGGCTGACGGCGGTGCCCAGTGCGTATGCAGTCCGAGTAGCGCTTGCGGCGCCGGTGGATGCGGAGTCTGACTGGCTCGAGTTTGGGCTGGCGAAGCACGGGAATGGC
This sequence comes from Mycena haematopus, assembly GCA_029281435.1. Taxonomy (NCBI): domain Eukaryota; kingdom Fungi; phylum Basidiomycota; class Agaricomycetes; order Agaricales; family Mycenaceae; genus Mycena; species Mycena haematopus. Next base: position 104,520 of record JARJCV010000040.1, read on the forward strand.
GCGAGTGGGTCGGGTGCAGCGGGCGGGGGCGGGGGCCCACCAAAGGTGGAAATTGTGAGCGTCAGCGTGGACGACGTACCGGTGCTATACGAGACGAGCGTTGCGGTTAAGCAGGAGGAGCCGGGTGTGGGGCTGCCGTTTGAGCAGATGAGCGGGCAGGAGTGGGTGAGCTGGGTGAAGCTGCGAGTTGGGTCTGCTGGTGGCGGGCGCGTTGTCGTTGACTACATTGTCAAGGATATCGATGGGCAGTCCGCAAATGATAGGAAGGGGAAAATGAAGGCAAAGGACTTCGCTCCGTTTGATGTATATTTGCCGTCGTTCGGGATACCCGTAGGGAGGTTGGAGGTTAATATCGATGGTATTCAAGGCAAGTCTACTTTTCTTTTCGTGCTCTCCCAGTCTAACCCTGCTTCAGGTTTGGAAATCTCATCTTTACGAACCAATTTCTCCCACCACCAATCTGCACAATCTGGAAGGCGTCTCCTGCATTATTCTCTCCACCCATTCTTTTATCCCCACATCTCTTTGGACATTCGGCTGGGCGGCCGACGCCACTATAACCTACACCCTTTCTCGCCCACATCAAGCAGCTTCGGCCAGTTGTCGATGCTACTTGTGTCCTGGACGCTCCTCATTCTGGGATCCGTCTATCTTGTGCGACTGAATTCGGCGGTCTCACGACTCTCGAACTCGCTCGCTGTGGGCTCGGGGTGGAACGACCCGTTAGCACCTGTCACCATCACCACTACAGCCTTCCAAGCCAGTCGGTGGCCGTGGTTCAATGGCGACGCCACTTTGGACTCGCCGGCTTCGGAGCCTCCAGAGCCGAGTATAACCAGCAGTCCCTCGGTCATACTGACGTCCTCACTGGCGCCATCCGTATCTGTTGTTGTGGACACGCCGATTATCATTCCGACCCTCACTGCCGAGCCGCCTACCTCGGTTGCTCTCTTCAAGCCTCTTGCTTTCAACATAAGCTGGCCTCCCTTGACTTGGTCCGAGGTGGACATGGACTTGGCGGTACAAAAGGTCCTATGGGGTGTAGAGAAACTATGGCAGTTGATGCGGAAAATATACCACTATCCACTAGACCCTACTTGATATATGGAACGATGTAATGACATGTAACGCATGTATTTGTTTATGATTTAATTGTTATGACGCACATTGGCCGAACTTCGACAGCTGCGCTATGGATGGATGCCGGGCGATTTAAGGATGAAAGCGTGGGGCTACGAGACGGCAAAACGTGAAGAAAGCAGCAAAACAAAAGAACGACGCCAGCAGGACTTGAACCTGCGCCCGGAAACCGGAACAGATAAGTACGTAATTCGAATCTGTCGCCTTAACCACTCGGCCATAGCGCCACTGAACTATCGGCAGACATAAAGCTCCATCATGCTCCTGGATCTCATTAACTCTTTAGAGGACTGCAATCACGTAATGATGATTTGCGACAAGTATTATAAGGCGGTCACCTTGGAACGAGTTAGCCCAATCCTCATCGATATACTTCGAATAGGTGGTGTTCTAAATTGTAACATCGAAACACAAGTGAACTGTCTGTGAATACCAAGTGCGATTTTATATGCACGAAGAGCTCTATACATTCTACTGTGTCTTGAGTTTCTCGCCTGAGGGGTCAAAGACTCAATCAGCGAGAAACCCCAAAGCCTAACTGAATCACGAACCAGTTCGTTTAATTGGGCCCGCTGTGCCTCTCCACACCTCAGGCGCGAAGTTCTTCACCGTGCGGGTAACAAAGAGCGTCGTGAGGACCACCACGCACACTGCACGCGCCATATGCGGATCGAGCGCCTCCACGGCGCCGCTCTTTGTGGCCACATCACCACCGAGCATACCGGAGAGAACGGTATGCAGGTCAGTCCAGAAAGGTTGAGCATGCGTAAGGAGGGCGTAGATGCCCGTGACAAGCGGCGCACACCAGAGGTCGGTTGCGGTCCATCCATAGGGCTGAAGCTCGGGCGGCGTCTGGAGTGCGATGGGGGTCGGGTTGAGGAAGGAGAGGAGGTTGGTGAGGAAAAAGCCGCCGTTAGCGGTCACCTGGTTGTACAAGTTAGTATTTTTTTATTTGAGAGTTCTGGCTGACGTGAAACGTACGAGGGACGTGACGAGAAGCGTCCACGGCGATGCAGCGATGACAGGAGACGCGTTGGCGGTGACGGCGGGAGGGATAAGGTTACACAGGAGCAGAGCACGGCTGAATCCGTCTACGACCGACAGCGGGAGCTCCGTGCGGATTGACATTTCCGGAACAGCTGGGAGCATTTCTACAATTGCTTGTACGACGCTGTAAAAGACGGGGACCACACCGGAGACCTTCGTCAAATTAGGAACGATAAAGCGCCTCACGAGAGACTACCGACCATGAAGGACGGTGGGATACACAGTAGCGGGGCTGAGACGCGACTATGAGCACTGAATGAGAGTTTGTGAGCCCTGTACTACGTACCCGTCATGACCTGGCACCGTACAAAGTCAGAGAGAGATGATATCTCGAACAAAAAGAACTTACCTCGCCACCGTAGACGACAGTGAGAGCAGTTGATATATCCCGGGCCAAAGCCCTTGGCGCTACAGCCTCGACACCGTTCTTCGATACATGTTGGCGATACAGCGACTCTTTAATTTGCCTGAGCACGATACAGAGCCGAAAAGCGGCCACGACGTCGAGTGTGCTGATGGGAAGGTTGAACCAGGTGAACGGGGCTATTGGTTGCAGGGTGTAATTGAATACTTGTATTATGGGCGTAAGAAGAAGAGACATCGTTCAAAGTCGTTCACAAGCGTCAGAGTCGAGTTGGCGTCAAGGTGGACCAGCAAAGAGGCGCCCACAGCTGCTTAGAGCCTATCCGGCAGCGAGATTCTGGGACTTTGATGGGGAACTATTTCCTTATACAGTGCAATCAATACATCAGCTCAATATCAGTCACATCGGTCACACCCTTGACACACGACCAGAAAGCTTGGCCGCTCGTCGTGGGCGACGACGAAAACGACATTCATGTACCAATGAGCCCCAAATTTTGGTGATTTCTCGGCACGATGCTTAAATATAGCATCAGAGTGGACTTGCACACTTATTTCACACATTTAATGGACTATGTAGGGCGCGCACATTGAGGGCGGGCAGTGGCGGGAAGGGAAAAGGGCGCGACACAATGCCAACAATGCTTAGGGCATCGTGAGGGCATCTGCCGGTTGTCTGCCGGAAGATATTGGCCGCGTCACGTATCCCGGCAGGGTTTACTTAAAAAGGAAATACTTCCCATCAAAGTCCTAGAATCTCGCTGCCGGATAGGCTCTAAGTTACCTTTACATGTCCTTTTTTAGTAACCCACGTTCCTCCGCATAAATTCCGAATTGCACGCCAGAAATTGAATGATTGAATACAAGAAAGTGGATACATATACGAGTCATGTATGTAGAGTGCCCATGGTATAAAGGTAGAAAGGGTATAGAGGAAACGGACATGAACGGCCAGAGAAAGGACAAGGATTTCTATCCCCTAGATCCAGGCTTGACACGGGGATATCTGAGGATTGGTTAGTTATAAAATGAATTGTGCCCGCAGCAGACTCGGACGCAGACGTAGAGTCAGAGTCAGCATCTAGATCCCAGTTATCGTATAGTGTCATCTCAATATCTGAAGATTGGTTAGTTGGTCAGAAAATAAAGATCATCCGCAAACTGCAACTCCGAATCGGAATTCAGATCCCACTCTCGATCCCAGTCTAGAAAGCCACCGCGAAATGGCATGGCAAGATAGTAGCACTGTGTTTGACGGTAGTGCCAAAGGCGGACAAGAGGAGTGAAGTCCCCTTTGACGTAGTGGTATTGTATTTGATAGTTGGTAAGAGGGCCGGGCGACGCCAGACGGGATTGGTAGTGCAAGAGGGAGGTGTTCTTGAGCTATTTTTGGAGGTGAGCGCATTCAAAGAGATAGGGAACGGACTGGCAAACATTCTCGGGGACACACTGCTGCCAAAACCACTTCGCGGCAGGTGAGGATTCAACGATGTCGACCACGAACTCTCCGAGGAACTCGAAACGTCTCTCATCCGTTGCTTCAAATGGCCTTTCGACAATGACACGCTTCCTGTTGCCAAACATATTGAAGTGCGGCTCGCATCTTGCCTTCATCACATCGAGTAAATAATGGTTGGAAAAAAAAGATTCTGCAGTAAGGTTGAGGAAGAAGTGACCATCGATGCCGGCAGCCAGCGCATTGGGAGAGTCGGAAAACATAGAGGTGCTCTCAATGACGAAAAGCGGCGGATTGAGCGTGTCATAGATGGACGTCCATTGCTGGAACTGAACACGCATCAGTTGGGTGGCATGGTGTATTAGACATTTAACATACCACTACGACCTCTAACCATGTCATGAGTTGGCCCACTTGGTAAATCCGATGGGTTAACTGTAAGGTCTCGATCCTGGAGTAGATGCGGTGGAACTCGCAGGTGGCAGGAGACGCAGCCTTGAGAGCTTCAGCTTGTTCAAAAGCTCGGGCTACCCCGACCCTCCATTCTTGGACCCGGCTATATGGAGTTTCCCTGGGGAGCGTAGCTTCAAGTTGCAGGTTGAAAGCTTCTTGGTCGGTGAGGGAGTTCGGCGGGTTGAGATCCCACCAAATTTGCTCGTTATTGGGTGTCATTGGAAGAGTGGCAAGAGATGTGGCAGGAGATGTCGAGGCAAGAAGGACATTGCAGCTGAGAAAGGAAATAAATAGTCTGGAGGCCGGTCACATGATCGCGTGCTTTGGCAACGCTCCTGCGACCCAAGAGAGTAATCCAGAAGAACTGTCCTTTTGTTTTGTCAAAAAAATCCACAGGTGTAAGCGAAGGCTCTTTGAGCATCTTGAGCACTTTTGGAGACTCTGACAGCTTGTGTTACCCTGTGGCAGTCGCTCTTGAGGGGACATGCTAGATGTTACATGTCGCCTCTGAGGTTGTCGATGAGCCTGAGGAACGAAGAACGAACGAACGACATGGCCATTCAAGTTCAAGTTTGGGATGTGGCGGTGCAATGGATGATGACATACCAAGTACTCCGGCCCGGCCGGGTCAACCCCGGGTGTCTTTTGGTGTCAGTAATGCCTTCGATTTCCTAGACTGCGACCGTGGGCTTCCAGCGCTCAGCGTGAACTCACAGGACGCCGCTAGGCCGCTACCGTCTAGTCTGCGCGAAATAGTCATCACATGTTTCGATATGGGGGTGCTAATAAGATAATACAAAGCATAGGTCAAGGAATACTATACACGAGCGCTGTCAGTCAGTGAGTATCATACCGCCGTTTGGCCCCACGCCGAAAGAAGGTTATCACGCAGAGCCTTCGCCTCCTCCTTGTAATCGAGACGTGCGATCCTCGAGATTCCGTATCGCACGCGCTGCTGACCCTATAAAAAAAGGAAACGCACGCTGCTTAGGCCGGCACTTGAATGGCAAGAACAGAATAAACGCACATTGTAGTCATCGGTTCGGGCGCGACACAGGAAGTTATAAGTTTCGCAGGTAGCTTGCTGAACGATCGCGGCGAACTCGCCCTCGTCTTGTTCCTAGAGCACCAGTTCAAGTTAGTGAAGAGAGGCTGACAAAGAGGAAATATCCGACCTTGAGGTCGTGCAGCTCATCTGCCGTTTTGCCGAAAACGAGCTCTCCAACGTCGTTGAAGCCTTGCAGCCATGCCTGGTCCGACCAATCCGAACAAGCCATCGACATGATGTAACTGGGAGAATGAATGAGCAAAGAAAGCGAGGCATAACACTGAGTAGTTTACCGATAATTTGGCACGGCAAAGCTTTTGTTGCATTTCTCACACCGCCATCCACTACTATCCTCATTGACCTTCTTGTTGCAGTCATCCGACCCGCAAGCAGGGTACCACAGCGAGTCGGGCTTCATGAAAACGATCGTCGCTCGCGTAGAGAAATACTCCGACTGTTGCGAGTCGGGGAAACCGACTCGGGTTTCCTTGACGTCCCGAAGGCTACGGATTTCACTGCGCTGGAAGCCAGTGCCACCAGTGCCACCTCCTCCAGTGTTGGAGTATGCCCGATATTCAGTGGCTTTGCCCGAGTCATCGTACCAACCTCTCAGTATATGCGCCTCTTCGATATCGGGATTGATGGTCATAGTACTCGAGCTGAAGAATGAAAGAGACCGTCCTGAACGAAAATTGAAGTCATCATAATCGAAGGAAACAGGGACGATATTATTACCTCCAAAGTCCCCGACTTTGACACTCTTGAAAGCAATGACTGCCTCAGGCGAGTCGAACTGTTCGGCCTGCTTACCCCACAAAGTCATGCGAACAGAGTACGCTGACATGTCGACAAGGGTGAGCTCGCGCTTCATGACCTGACCACAACGTCGTTAAATGAGAAACCATTCGAAAAGAAGCTGCGCGTACTTTTCGACTGGTTGCCTTGGACGTGATTTCATCGGTTGGTCCGACTGCTTTGACGATAGCAAGGACGTCTTCCAAAAGAATGAGGCTGGCAAAGTAAAAGGAAAGAGGAAAGCATACCACAAGTAGAGTCTTTGGCTTGGTTCTCCAGGTCCGCAAGTTTGACGAACTCGTATTTTATGGTCGGTAGGTTTGTGGTGTCGAAACACTGCAAAAAGCTCAGTTTCAGAGATACGAATCGAAAACTTTTGACGCACCTCCTCGATCTCGGTATTTTTCTCAAATCCTAGTTCATATTCGTTGCTCAGGTGCGAAAACTGCTTTTTGGCAATGTTGACCCGTGCACGAGAAATATAATAGACTTTTCCCTCCTGCAACTTGTCGTAGAGGTCTCCGGCAACTGCGTTGAAGGCCGTTGCCCTGATCTCCCCGGTCTCGTCCATCAACGTCACGTTGAAAAGCTGGCCATCTCCCTTTGCATTCGCATACTTCTTCATGTCGCTCTTTTGGGTGACGCGCGCCTTGATCGTCCAGTTGTTTTGATACGGGCTGAGGCCTTCAATAGGATAGATCGAGCCGCGAGTGCCGTTGGGAGCGGGCACCTTCTTCTGCTGTACAGGAGGAGGGGCGGGTGGAGCGGGAGTTTGCTGGGCAGAAGTCGACGCGGTTGGGGTGGCTGCTTGACCCGGCTCAGGAGTCAGGGTGGCGGGGTTGCCAATCTTGTCCTCAACGTATTCGACCACATCCAAGGAGAGGATGATGAGGAGTCTATTGACACAGTTGAATACGACGCGTCGCGCGGCACCATGTAAGCTACACACCGTTTGTCCTGCACAAAATTGCAGGTCATTTTCGTGACGTTGACAATCGAGTTTTTCTTGATAGTCCCGTCTTTGACGAGAGTGTTCAGTTGAGTGGCGAGCATAGCTTGAATGAAGTGCTCTCCGTCAGACACAATTATGCGAAATCTGTCGACGGTGCTGGTGGTATTGGAATTCACACTCCTGACAGAGAGAATTTGGAGAGTATGTGTAGCGTCAAAAAGAGACGTGTCTTCGGGAGCGGCGTTGTGCAAGCCGAGACAGCTTCCTGCGGTGAGTTGGACCATGGTGGTGGAGAAAAGAGGAGTGACGCGTGACAGAGTGTGACCAGACGCGTTATTCCGAACAAGAGTCACGCGTGACAGACTGTGTGACCGGACGCGAGATGTTTTTCTTCGTCGGACTCTACGTGCTTCGTCAAAACTTGGACTCAAGGGTCTTTCCTTGTGCTTTCCCGATCCTTTTCTTATTTCTGGCTTTTGTCTTTGTGTCTTGCTCAGACTCTAAGTCAGACATTCGTTTTTTTTCCGAGTTCCGTTTTTCAGCCGGATTTTCCCGCGTCTCATTCGGCCGTCACACGGCAAGTAACAAGTCTTGGATCCGTTCAAATTATCCAGCTCTTTCCCTTGTCTGGATCTCCTCCTCATTCGGTTTTCCACTCTCGCTCTTGCAGGGAAGCAAAGACCGCTCGTCACATCTGTCACACAGTGCTATTCAATAAAGCCAGCTGGTTTACTGGTTTCGTCTCGTCCCTCTCCCCCATGGCCTCGGGAATCGAGCCCGGGTCTTCTTTGCAACCGCTGTCCATTGCTACGGGTCCAAACTTCGAATTTGGTAAACGCAAGCGTTGGGCGGACTTGGTTGTGACTGAGTTGGTTGACGTCTTGCTCCTCGTCCTCTCTCCTCAAGGAAAAGTGCTTTACTGCGGAAACGGGCTCAAAGGTCTCTTGGGCTGGACCGATACTGATATAATTGACTACGACTTTACTGATCTCCTCGACGGTGCGTTCTCTGGTGTTGATCTGCCATTGTTTGAGCACAGACATGTCATACAGCCGAAGACAGGGACGGATTTACAACGGCCTTCCAGGAATCCCTGCGCACTGGAAATGCTATGACCTCGATTTACGTTCGGATCCGGACCGCACCCTCCACATTAAGTGACCCACCTATGTCCGAGCAACTCGTCTTCGAGGTGAACGGCCGGGCCCAGATCACAGAGGCAATAGAGGACAGTCCCGAAGACGCTGTCCAAGTTTTCTTCATGGTCGCAAAACCTCATCCGAACAAAAGTGTTGCAATGTAAGCTTATCTGCCATACTGATAACTCGCGCTCTGAACGGCGTGAAAGGTTAGATAACTTCTTAGACCTGCAGGAGGAGCACGACCGGCTGCAGCATCGGGTTTCTGAGCTAAGGGCCCGTGCACCCCGCTCTATCCCGTCTTCCCCTACCTTGTCTACTGTGTCAAGCCAGACGTCTATGTACGCCACAACCTCGATGGTGACCAAACATCTCTCTCAGTCTCCCAACACTTTCGCGACGCCGCAAGCCGGGGAGATATCACCTAGTCCTGCGTCAACTGGACAAGTCGATGATCCCGGAGCGACTACTTCAGCCAAGCCCGACGATGACGACGACCAGCTCAAGAAGAAAAAGGTAATTCTTATCTTGCTTCTTCTCCTCGTATCAATTATTTCTTTATTCGCAAGCCCCAGAGGAAGGTCGTCCCGACTGAACAGTATGTATGCATCACCTGCGGACGCACCGACTCCCCGGAGTGGCGAAAGGTACGCGCTTGCAGCTCGGAATGCCGACTAGAGGCTCATTGTACCAGGGCCCCCTCGGTCCAAAAACTTTGTGCAACGCTTGTGGTCTCCGATGGGCTAAACAGGCCAAAGGGCAAAAGCTCACGGAAGAAGCCGCAACCGTACCACATCCATCTTAGGGTCATCCCATTGCTTTCTCGCTGTCGTGCTGTCTAGTATCAAGTTCTCGCGCTGAATGGGACTATAAAAGTATGGTGTACAACCGTGTAGAATATCTCCAAGACTTTGTGGAATAGATTCACCAGATTCCTTCAGTTGCATCCGATCGAAGGCGGATAATTCATTATCAAGTCCAGGTTGAGTTACAGGGCTCGCCCCGGAAAAGTTTACTTGCTTTTTGGACGCCGCATGTTCTTCATTTACACAGCTGAGTACATAAGGAAAACACTAAAATAGCCGAGAAGCTCGGCGGTCAAAGCGAGGTTTACTTATCCCAATCGGGGGTACGACACAAGACTCTAAGACCACCTCATCATGGAACTTTTTTGCATAAGTCCACGCATTCGTTTAAGCAATGCCATGTTCACCCAGCGGTTACAGTACTGTTTATTTTCTTCACACGTCGAAGCCAATAATATTTATATTGATATTTAGGGGCGCATCTTATTGAAATAATCCATGCCTTCTTTCTTTCAACTATGGGAGGCTCCACTCGTGGACGTTGCAGAGGCCTTGGGAATGTTCCCATCGACAAGGCTAGAGGACACCCCCGAGGCGCCGTTGCAGAAAACGCTTCTGTTCCGAAAAATGGCGCCTCACCTCTTTCCGCAGCCCCCTCAACGGCGAAGTAAATCGAAGAGGAGGAGGTCCAGGCTCTTCAGTGAGCCCGGCAGTCCCCTGGCCCCTTCGAGTAGGTTTGCCCTGCTCCGCCGCAGACTTTCAAGTTGCTCATGAGTTCTCGCAGGACGGGAACGCGAAACTGAACTGCGCAAAAGGCGTGAAGCAGTCGAGCGCCAGCGGCTGGAAAAGTCGAGGGAGGAAATCCTCCAGTTCGTGGAGGAGAACATGATACTCATATAATCCGAGAGTTGGAACACTCATTCGTCTTCCTCTAGAAGAAAAAAGACATTCAAGTTCGACGAAAAACTATTGTAATTATCCACGGTCTTTCACAGGAGAACATTCAGAAAATATATAACATAGTACTGCCCTCTATTGTTTACACGTACAGCTTTGATGATATCACAGTCAACTCTGGGTATGCGTCGGAACAATGCAAGTGAGGAAGAAGGGGGAAAGGGAGAAAATTAGGCGGTAAGTCGGAGAGGTAAAGAAAGAGGAAGAGGTGTCGTGACGCGGAAAAGAACGTAAGATTGGGCATGTTTCAGTTGTAACTAACCGTGCGTTGTGGTATACTAGCAATTACGATATCATGTGTGGTGTGTGTGGTGTCGAAAGAGTGATGATTTGTTGGTTGATGATACACGTCCTCTACCGCTGCCCTGCATTTCAAGTAATAAGCGGACGCTACCCAATGCGGAGTAGGAAAGCAGACAACATACTGGGCAGAGCGAGCATGATTAAAGCAAGAGTCCAAATTGCCAGATATAAATCTAGAACACGCCGCCGGTGCCCGATCGAGGCGGCGAATGCGGGGGCCGGGCAGGGCGGGCGGAAGCTGGGCGAGGGCCACCAGAGAATAAATCCCAGCCCCAATCCCTTCCTTACAGACTCAAGGAAGCCAAATCTTGACAGTCTGGTCGACGCTACCGGTCGCCACGACATTGATCAACTTTTCTTCTGCAGGTGGCCCGTCGCTTTTGCCCGCGTCGCCGTTCACCTTCACGGCACCGTCCTTTCCGCCGCCCACGACCTGTCGCCCCCATGCGAGTGTCTGCACGAAATGGCCATGTGCCTCGACGGTCTTCATGCAGCGCCCGGTGGAGAGCTCCCAAACCCGGATGGTCTTGTCGTCAGAGGCGGACAGGAGGTATTTTCCTGTCGGATGGAATGCCAGTGCACGCACCCAGTTGTCGTGGCCCGGGAGATTTCGCAGCAACTGACCGCTTGCCGTGTCCCATAGCTTGATCGTCTTGTCGCGCGCACCGGTGGCAGCGTATGCACCTAAACGCTTGGAGCGATCGGTGTTCTACGGCAAACTTAAAACAGTGAAAAAAAAGGAAAAGAAAATCCACGTACAGGTATGCCCGCGAGCTCCCGGATGGCAGCGTATGCAGCTGGCGGTGCGAACGCGACGACCTCAACGGCGTTTTCATGTCCTCGTAGCTCCATCTTTGATTCACCCGTTAGCGGGTCCCAAATCCGAGCGGTCTAGCGTTGTACAATTGAATAAGTTGTTGGGGGCAAGTGAAGAAGGCACGCACATGGTCGTTGGAGGCGCTTGCTAAAAGTTTACCATCGTCAGAAGGCACTACGCAGCGCACCCACTCCGAATGTCCTGTTATCGTCCGGACAAGATGTCTGTGGAAAGACAGGGCATATGCACAACAACGTGAAATTGAGAGGGTCACTCACGTTGATGCTACATCAAACATTCGAATGGTCCTGTCTCGACTGGCACTGACGATGAACTGATCGCCAGGCATGAAGCGAACGGACGAGACCGAGTGCTCATGCCCAGGAAACGTTTTCGTGTTCTTCCATTCATTCTGGGTGTCCCATATCTTGATAAAAAGGTCCGTGGAACACGTCACTATTCCCAGGTCTCTCATTTGAGCGATTAATGAGGGGAGAGCGGACGCACCTAGCAGCTGGCCCTTGTGGTCGAAATCCACATCCATGATTGCTTTCGTGTGTCCCTTGAGAGTGCGCTCAAACTCGCCCGTTTCCCAGTCCCATATCTTGACGGTCGCGTCCTCGCTGGCGGACGCGAGTATCGAGTACTGCGGATGGAATGCAATCCGCGTGATGGGCGCCCGGTGGCCCGTGAGGACATGCGCTGCGGGGGCGCGCGGGACCCAGTCCGACTGCGAGGCAGCGCGTTTTGCGGGCGCCTGGGACAGCTCCTCCTGCAGGGCCGAATTCCGATTCTCCAGGTCCATTATCTATGCGAAGTTGAAACCATAAGTTACTGAATCATGGCGGACAACGCACCTTCTTCTGCAAGCGGATGACACTCGTCCATTTCTTCTCAAGGAGTCCCGTGTATTTTGCCTTGGGATCTGGCGTGTATTCTGTGTCTGCGTCTTGTTTGAGAGCGTTAAAAGCTGCAATGAAGTTGTTGGCATAGAGGTAGTCCAACATAGATTTGTGTCTGGAAACTGGTTAAGAACATACTTGAACCGGCGCAAAACGATCCCACAGGTCCTCTTTCTGCCTGTCAGACAGGAGCGACATGCTTGAGCTAGTTCAATATGGAGTGAAGGCTGGAGTAAACGCGTCCACAGAAACAGCCAGAGGTTCGCGACCGGTACCCGTAAAATCAAGCTGGCGATGGTCTAATAAACGGGTTTGCACCAAAGCGTCCTCGTCGATCCCACTGGAAACCAGTTCGGTGGTGGTTCAAGCCACAAGTCTTTGAGACTCCGATAGATCGCAAACGAAATAGAGCCAAATAAAATTCCTCTCTCACTTAATGCTCACTTGATGTCGGCCAAAGTGTAAGCCAGAACGCGCCAATGGAGCCCGTATGAGCCTTATGTTTCCCTAGGCTGACTGTCGGATCCGCCGCAGGTTCAATACGCGACCTCTTTGCAAAAATCAAGGCTATTGATGCGAAACACGGCAAATTCGATCTTGTGCTATGTGCGGGTGACTTTTTCGGGCCATTGGACGACCCCGATGCAGAGGAACAGACCGCACAGCTGCTGGGAGGCTCTCTCGAGGGTGAGTGGCTTTGAACCTGCTGCTGGGACATATTGATTGGAGCTGTTTCTAGCCCCGATTGAATGCTATATCATGCAAGGCGAGAACCCTCTGTCTGACGCGGTCATTCAGAAGTTCGCGAAGACTGGGGGTGAGCTCTGCAAAAATGTATTTCTCTTGAGTACGTGCTCTTGGTTTTCGATTTGAACGTATGTGCGACACGTTTTGCTAGACAAATCTGGAATCATAACCACCGCGAATGGTTTACGAATAGCGTGTCTTGGAGGCCGCTATGATCCCGAGATATACTTCTCCGCAGAGGCCGCACCGGGGTTTGCCTCGCCTTATTTTTCTACGCACACCATGGAACGTCTGCTTTCTAACACGCTCACGACCTCAACATCGAAACAAAACTATAAATCTCTGGCCGACATCCAGTCCTCCGCCTCCTCTTCGCAGCTCATCGACATTCTCATGACCAACGCCTGGCCCGCCGCCATTACCCACTTATCCTCTGCGCCCCTTCCTGCGCCTGAACTTGCATCAATCGGTGCGCCCCCTCTGAACGACACTATCCTGCGCACAAAACCACGGTATCACTTTGCCGCAGCAGGGGGGCATCCACCGATGTTCTGGGAACGCGAGCCGTTCGTGTGGAAGGACGAGGACCGCGTCTCGCGGTTCGTCAGCCTGGGCGCGTTCGGCGGTGAGCCGACACAAGGTAAGAAGCAGCGCTGGTTCTACGCCTTCTCCATCGCACCCAACTCTCCCACGGCGGCGCCTACGTCCCGCCCCGCGAATGCGACGCAAAACCCCTTCACGGAGACCTCCTTTGCGCGCACGATGAAGCGGCCGTTCGAAAGCGCTACGGAATCAGGGGAAAACTTCATTTTCGGGAATGACGTACGGCGGCCCCAGAAACGCACCCGTGTCGGTGCGTAGGCCCATGTGTCGGAAATTAATCTAAACCACCAAATTCCTCATAGTTGAAGGCGATCCAGGGAAACCGCCCCCTGGGTACAAATGCCATAGATGCGACTCTAGCGAGGTCAGTGTCGCGGTTTGGTTCGTATTTCGTGCCGCCGCTGATGATTTATGTGGACAGCACTTGATCAACGACTGCCCCGAACGGACGAAGCCTCCAGAAGGGTACGTCTGCAAGATATGTGATACGCCCGGCCATCTCGTTCGCGACTGCCCCACGCGATTCGCGCTCGGCGATACAGGCGGCAAGAAACCCAAGCCGGGGTACATGTGTCGCGCTTGCGGGAGCGAAGGCGCCCACTTTATCGATGACTGCCCCGCTTCGAGCCACCGGCCGTCGCGCGAGGACCATGGCAGACGCGGAGGCAGACGCGGGCCACCGAAAGAAATCGCACGTCAGTCTTTCGTGTCTGCCACGCCGAAGTCCTGGCCTAATCTCACTCCACAGCGGACGAATGCTGGTTCTGCTTATCAAACCCGAATCTCGCGTGCGTCGTGCCGTCTTCATGAGGCGTTATTGACTCATTCATCTGTTGGCGCAGAAAACATCTGATTGTGGCCATTGGAGCAGAGTGCTATGTGACGCTGCCGAAGGGGCAGATCGTCCCTACCCAGTCGCAGTTGCAGGCGGGCAGTAGTTCTGCCGTGGTGCCGGGTGGGGGGCACGTCCTCATCGTGCCCATCACGCACTACCCCACATACTCGACGATCCCGGGCGATCTTGCTGGCCCGATCATCGAGGAGACGGAAAAGTAGGCGTCCACACGATGCAAATGAATCAACTGACGTATTTGTGCAGACACAAGGCCGCGCTGCGCACAATGTACGCCAAGTACGGCTGCGCGATCGTCGTCTTCGAAGTGGGCAGGCTAAGTGCTAAAGGGGGGCACGCACACGTGCAGGCGGTGCCGATACCAATAAAACTGAAGGACAAGGTGGAGGAGGCGTTCCGCGCCGAGGGTCGGATGTCGGGGATTGACTTTGACGAGGACCCGGACGCGGCGCTCGAGGCGTGTGCAGGAGGCAGGGGGAGCTACTTTCGGGTGGATTTGCCCGACGGGCGGAAACTGGTGCATCTCATGAAGGACCATGTCCCGTTTGGAATTCAGTTTGGAAGGTGAGGGTATTTTGCCGCTGCTTGAGTTGTCTTGTTCACTGTTGAATAGACAAGTGCTTGTTTCGTTGCTGAACACTCCTGAGCGACTGGATTGGAAGGCGTGTACTCTGCCGGAGGACGAGGACCGGGCTGATGCGCAGGCGTTCAAGGCTGCGTTTGCGCCTTTCGACCCGACGCTGTAGTGTTTTTATTTTGAGAAATATTTTCGAATTCTATTTCCGTCGTATCGTCCCAAAATAAGTGCATGATATCATGATGCATGATGCCTCCGCCCGCCTGCAGACTGATTTAGTACCCCTTGTCCAATACACTCTTAAAGCCCCGTAAATGTCCAACACGCACACACCGTTTCATTCCCGTCCCGGCACACCCAGCCAGCGCTTTAAAGACATCGTAAGGCATTGGGTTTCCTCGTTTCCCCCTCGTTCCAATGCATTTCCATCTCCCTCGCATGAATTCTACAAAGTCATTCACTAACCTCGCGACCCAGGTCCTCGACGCCATGAAACACTACAAGCATGAAGGCGACTCCGAGGCCCACCAGGTATTTTGTCAAAGAAATGGCAACGTCGGGTGTTGCGATGTGCCACAGGTCTCTGACAACGCGCCCTGCTAGATCTTCCGTCAGGCCGCCGGCCACACGGTCAAGGCCTCGCTTCCCCAGACCATCAACCCCGTATGTCGAGGACAGGTAGGTCAAGGAAGTAACTAACCCTTGAATTCGTAGGATGAGGAAACGGTCCCCGGAATCGAGCACCCAGGTGCGCTGGCAGGCGCTTAATTATATCCCCATTTTTCTGAATTTTTGTCGCAGGCAGCACGGGTGTCATCTACTGCTCGGATCGCGCAATGGCCAACGGCTTCAGCTACGCGGCGTCGCACGAATGGTCTAACCTCGGCCAGGGCGCCCCGGAGGTCGGCGAGATCCCTAACGCGCCCCCGCGCATTACTTCTATCCCCCTACCCACGGATTCCCTCGAGTACGCGCCGACCACAGGCGTAAAAGGTATAACGAATGCTCATTCGCTCAATTCCATCTTATTTATTTTTCGTTGTCTAGCCCTCCGCGAGGCTGTCGCGAATCTGTACAACCACACCTACCGCCAGGGAAAGGAGAGCCAGTACACCTTTGAGAACGTGTGTATCGTTCCTGGGGGTCGCGCGGGTCTTTCTCGCGTTGCAGCGGTCATCGGTGACGTCTATACGGTGCGCTAATGCTCCCTATGCAATTCCGTGCTAACGCGTCGTTGTAGTCGTATCAAGTGCCCGACTACACGGCGTACGATCAGATCCTGTCTTCTTTCAAAAGACTCGTGCCCGTTCCTACTGCGTGAGTCGCCTGTTGATTCTTCAGATAAAATGCGGCTAACCATCGATTTTAGCCTTGACCCCAAGGCATGGCCTGCATCGATTGTTATTTGAGTTTAGCGTGCTCACGTTATTGCAGACAAAATACCGCCTCGATATTAATCAGACCAGAGTGTGTTATACGCATTTCTTGTCAGGATGTGAAACCTCAAATCTTTGTTTCTCAGAAAGACATCCAGAACCAGGGTCTCCAAGTCATCCTCGCGTCCAACCCGCGCAACCCGACCGGCCAGGTCATCAGGTACGCACAGCAAGCCTAACTATTACTATTATTCGGTACTGATTTCCTCTGTAGGGGTAACGAGCTCAAGGACCTCGTTTCACTCGGTAGGGAAGGCACCACCGTCATTCTCGACGAGGTGCGCAATACGTGTTGTCGGATGGGTTTATGTTTCCAACACGACCCGCCTTGCTACAGTTCTATTCCTGGTACATCTACCCAGAGAACGAGAGTGAATACGGCAACTCCATCTCATCGGCGAAGTACGTTGAGGATGTAAACCAGGTAAGCAAGCGCGTGCGTTTCGGTTATTTCGGTACTGATCTTCGTTGGTTGCAGGACTCTGTCATCATTATCGATGGCCTCACGAAGGTTGGTTTCATTCCCTTCTCATCCCCCGCAATACATAACATTTTGATGTGCAGAACTGGCGTCTCCCGGGCTGGAGAGTCTGCTGGGTCATAGGACCGAAGAACCTTGTATCTGCACTCTCGCAGTCAGGTATGACCATCTTCCCCCTATATTACAACGTCCAGATTCTCATTCACATCCACTCAGGCTCGTTCTTGGACGGTGGCGCCAACCACCCGTGCGTTAAATTCCATGACAGATTTTTTTCGCGATTCAATAATAGGCATTCATCGACAGGTTACAGCTAGCTGCTGTCCCGCTCCTCGACCCCGCCCATGTCAAGATTGAAAAGGTAACTTTATCTGTTTATTTGTGGGCTTGGCCCGACTGTCGAACTACTATCAACACCCGTCGCGTTGTAGGAGGCCCTCCAAAGGCACTTCAAGGCCAAGCGCGATCATGTCCTGAAGAGGCTGCACGAAATGCACCTGGACGTCGACATCCCGCCGGCGGCCACGTTCTACATCTGGCTCAACCTCGAGCGGTTGCCAGCACCCCTTAACAACGGGCTCACGTTCTTCGAGGAGCTGCTCAAGGAGCAGACCATTGTTATCCCGGGCATCTTCTTCGATATCAATCCCTCGCACCGCCGCAACCTTTTCAGCTCGCCGTGCCACCACTTTATACGCATCTCGTTCGGGCCGCCCATGGAGGATCTCGACAAAGGTGAGCGTTTACTGGCATTTTTGCCTTTGCGTTCCCCCGGTTCTGATTTGAGCGGCAGGTTTGGACGCGTTCGCGCGTGTTCTCAAGAAGGCGAGGAAGGAAGGCATGCGGGCGTTCGGCCACAGGTTCGTTTTGCCTTGTTCGGTCATCATGTTATTTACTTTGACTTGGAACAGCTACAAGAAGAGCCTTGATGGCAATGACCCCACCAGCCCTACCGCTGTGCACGCTCCTACCATCGCGTAAATGTCTGGGTCAATGGTTACCCGACGAGATGAATGTACTACTGAATTAATCTAGATAAATGGACGGATGGATAAAATACAGTGTAAAGGCTACTTACTTACTCTTGGTGCTGTGCAAAACGTTTTCTCTACCATGTCGAGATCGGGTCAAAGCACCTCTCCCAATCGCCACCCCCGTTACTTCTAGCGTAAGATTGGCTCTGTACAAACGCAGAGAGTGTACAGATGCCAACGTCGTCTTTCGAGGCGCAGAAGTTCAACGGCTGCAGAGCGTCATTGACCAAGATGCGCACATACTCCCCGCCGTCGCCGCACGTCAACTTTTCCACGACCATTCTTCCGCTAAACGGCACCATTTCGTGCGTTCGCCACGTCCTTTGCGGATCCGGCCCGGCGGTACTCAGTGGGTAGGGCTGGCGGAAGAGCCCTAACGCCGAAAAGATGGCGACGATGGCATTGTCGTGCGAGAAGTCCGCGTAGATGGTGCGGTTCAACGGGAACGTAGCGAGGTCGGCGTCGAGCGTGCGGTTCGTCTGTGTCTCGTCGCGTACGGGCAAGTGCGTGAGCCGCGCAAGGAGCTCGTTTGTATAGCCGACGCCCTGTACGCGTCCGAGCCCGCGCGCCGCGCCGTACCCCGTGTAGTAGTATTTGTCGAGGTCGTAGTAGTAGTCAAAGGAGGCAAAGTCGGAGGGGGTGAAGAGGGCGCAGAAGGGGCTGAGGGTGTCCGCGGGTATGTCGGAGGCAGCGGTATGGAAAGCGCAGAGCGAGATGAGCGCCGAGGTTTCGGTGTCGGAGAGGTTGGCGCTGGGGGCCCAGGCGTTGAGGCGCGCGGTTATTGGCGGTGCGTAAATAGACAGCCATTCGTAGGTTTGCGCGTCTGAGGATCCGGCGTTCGGACACATGTGGTTCTCCAGGGTGTCATTTCCCTTGCAATACGTTTAGCAAGGGGATTGAACTGGGAAGGCATGCCTACCGCTTCGGACAGGATGACCGAGAGAGAAGGGGTGTATTTGTGGCGACTAGCAGCAGAGAATCCTCGAGGAGATGAAGCAACAACATGTTCATAAATTCATGAAAACATACCTGCTGTCCAATTATTTGCACTGTCGACCACGCGGGCGCCGCTTGACGCGCGCAAGAAAGGGAGATTGTCTGCATCAACTAGATGTGCGTACCGCTCAAACACAGTAGCTCCTGCTCCATAGGATCTTGGCTTTCATGAGCCGAATCATCTGGCGACGGGAACGAACTGATACGTACTGCAGTGCACCAGATGGGACAAGGTCATCGGTTCCCAACGCGTAAACGAACGAAGACAGAAATTCCATTGACGGGTGCGCATATTCATCTACACTCTGGAGCTTCCGCACAGCAGACTCAATATTTATCGATGCGCCAGAAGTCGGGAAACGAGCGCCATGTCTCTGGAGCTTCAAAGCCTTTTCAGTGTGCCCCTTGCATGTAGGTCGAATACTCACTATATTGACCTAGGATACAATACGCTTGTGAACGATTCGCAATAAATTCTAGTAGTCGTGCTTCCATACTTGAGTGATCTCACAGCTGTCAGGCGGCGGGGTGTACTCCCGCACCGAGTAGAATGGCGAGTATGCCCCCCAGGATTTGCGTACATCGAATTCAGATGGGTAGTCAGTCAAAATCAAAGGGTCCTTCAGCTGCATCCAGTTTCGAGCGCCCAAGAGCCATACGAATGCCAACCAGACGGTCACAAAACTGAGAACCGCGATTCGAGTCGTCCATTGCATTCAAGTCGGAGGGTTACCTCGGCAGAGCTGGCATTGAACAAGCTGCAATTGGCAAAGCTAGAGGACGTGTCGAACGTGCGTCGCGATCACATGACCGGTCCAAGCGTGGAACACGAGGACCTTGGATTATCGGAAAATAGGTCGGATACTGATTTTGGCCTCGAAAACGAATTTTGTCCGAACTAATTTAAATTTCCCACGGTTTCTGAGGCAGCTAAAATCGTTTTCTCCCAAAGACCGTCACTTTTGTCTTTTTTTTGGCCGAAATTTTCCGAAAATTTTGTCCGAACTCAGTATCCGACCTATTTTCCGATAATCCAAGGTCCTGGAACACGACTGGTCCGGCGCCGATCCCGACTGAGTATTGGAGTACTGAGTTTGTACTGAGTAACGATATACATTATGGGAAGAGGCCGGCAAGCGGCAGGGCACAAACAGAAAATTAATACATACACTGGCGTCGTTGAGGTAGGTAGGATTACACGAATCCAAAGGTCACCCATTTGAAACCAGGGTCAAATCGCTTGTGACTCCTCTCTTTCAGACACCAAAGCTATGCGAGCATTTCCTGGGTCTGTGGCAGCAGGGTGTATTCGCCTGTAATCGTATGCTGCTTCCATCACACTGGAAAAACCTGGGTATTGGCCGAAGGATTTTTGAAGACGGGAGTCTTTGGATAGGCGCTCGTCCAGTCGTTTGATGCGAGTGATAAGCTCGACGTTGATGGGGGAAACATCAGGAGGGTCATTGGAATCTGGGCGTTTCTTCTTCAAGCCAGACTCCTCGACTTCCGGATCCTCAGCAGGCCGTTTTCCCTTGCCTTTGAGGTTCTGTTTGCTTTGGGTCTGTCTGGCTCCTGCTGGTCCAGTTCCGGCACCTGCACCTGCCCCAACATATCTTAGCCTGGTCAAAGATGGGCAGGCTAATCCGGTCAGCCGGAAAACATTCCAAGCGAACCGGGTGTGCAGGTATCGAGCCCGGATACGAGGAGGCAGTGCGACTGAAGCGAAATTGAACTGATTGGCCAAACTTGCGGACCCTGGTCCCATCCACAGATTGATCCATTCGTCTTTGTACGGGACGAAACAGAAATCCCCTTGGTCCAGGCCGGCACGAGTGAGGTCCCCTCGTAACAATACGAGGTTGTTTGTGTTATCAACATGGAATGAGTCAAGATCGTTAGCTAGAAGAGTAAGTCCATGGTCGTCAAACTGGAAACCGAAATAATACTAGATGAATTGAAAATGCCGCTGGTTTACCCATCTTTCCTCGGCCTTGGGGACGAGATGGACTGCCTCCAGGCGATCCTGTTCGCCAGTCATCACGCACCCAGGATCCTTATCATGCACTGTGCGACTGGCGTCGGACGCTTGATGTATCTTCTTCACATCGTTGTCGGAGCTGGTCCGATTATCAGACAACCACGGTTGGGGAAGAGTATATGGAGGGGACCCGAGACGGAAGTTCGGGCAGACGGGGTAGCTACGGCATATGTGTCAGCGACACGAGAGACAGACGCGAAGGACTCTGTTACATCTGTACTTGTACTTGACATTCTCATCAATATGAAAAAAATAATTGCCTGGGGAGATCGTTGACGATTTGATCTTCATCCCCCCTCGTTTCTTGGAAAGCCAGCCAGATTTGTTATTGGCCACAATCTCGCATGCTGCTAAGAGAATTGACAGTGGAAAGGCATGGCTGACCGGATCCCGACCAGTCACGTGTGCGTGTAGGAGCAGAATAGTGGTCTCTTGCTTGTGCGCGGGATGTAATATTCGGATCTGTTTGGGATCCACGGAGGGCGGTAGGCTGGGAGGGCGTCGAATGGGCGACGAAGAGGGACGATCTCCAGGCATTGTTGATGGTGGTTGGCTGTGGTTGGTCAAGGATGAAATACATGTACAGCCACCGTGATGGCGTGTTTGCTGGCTGCAGCATTTCTGGTCGCGAACCTGGTGCATACTGTACCGAGCTGTAGGGGAGCAACGCCTCGAGGACCGTGACATGCCTGTTGCCTCTTTTTCAGGCAACGGACCCCTCCGTGATCGTGACGGTTGCCTGAAAAAGCAACCACAGAGAATATTTTAATACATTCTCCAGGGTTGCAGGTTGTTTTCAGGGTGCTGGAATGCAAAGCTGTTGCTCCAGTTGTAAGATTATATATTTCCTTTTATTTTGACCCTACTGCCAGAGCACCTGGATTTTTTCACAATTTTGTCGTGTTTTGTCACGGATTTTTCAAGGCAACCAACCTTGTCGTGACCGTGACCCCCAGCCAAAAAGGCAACGCAACGGGCGGCCCGTGACCGTGACCGTTGCTCCCCTACAGCTTGGTACAGTATATCCCATGGGCATATTCAAGAAACATGAGAGGCTATTATAAAAAATCTATGCAGAAGACAGCATGGGTCCTGGCAGCGATGGCCGGTTCCTGGGCTTCTTATTATTTCGTCTAGGGGGTTTGGGTACATCGCGGGGCCGGGGAGGAGCGTCGGCCTCAGCCTTGACGCGTTCTTCTTCGGCGGCCCACCACTTCAAGAAATCTTCTTCCGCCTGGCGAGCCGTCTCCTCTTCTTGTATTTCGCGTAGGGAGCGTTTGTCCTTGCCGGAGGACGTTCCTGTCTCGAGTTGCAGTTGCTGAATGGCAACGAACGACACACCGGACACATTGACGGGGGTAGAAGACACGGCGACCGGTGCAGGCGGAGGTTGGGTCCAAGCTTTGGTGCCGCTGCTACAGAATCCGGTTGGTGAACGAGGATGCGAGTTGAACAGGTTCACTTACGACACGCGGCGGACGCTCGGGCCGGCAGGGCGAGAAGTGGGCTGCCGGGAGGGGATAAATACAGGTCCAAGAGTGGGCTGAGGTGGTTGAGGGCCTCGCGAACGGGGAGGGGTGGAAGGCAGCGCCGTGGTCACTGACGGGGTGGGGAAAGCTTCCTGACGGCCCCAGCTGGTGGATGGGGTGATGGGTGGCGAGTTCGTTGGTGAAGCAGGCGTGGGCCTAGCGGGCGGAAGCTTCCATGGAGAGGAGCCGGAACGCGACGACCCAGGGGCAGTAGAAGGCCCGTCAAACGGATCGGCAGACCCTTGAAGTTTTCTTCGTTCCCGTTGCGGCGTCTTCTGGTGACTGACTCGCACTACTTCGCCTGTATCATACGATTCACGGCGCCGGACGGTATGGGAAGCCGCTTCCGCCATTATTGTCTTCATATCAACGCTAAGGATGAATGAGCAAGGATTACACTTAGTAAGCCTACCATGACGAACCGAGGAGTAGACGAAGCTTTCCAGACCGGAATAGGGGAAGCGGATACAAAAGGATCCGTTGTCGGAATGGAGGGCGCTGGCAGAGCAAGTTCCGTATCATCCATCTCAAAGATGTCACCGATAGCAGCGTTAGACGATGGGTGGTCGAGCGACTGGGCAGTGGTTGATGATTGGGCTGCAATGACGGGGCTGTTCGACAAGGACGCATTTCCCGACCGCCTTTGCTTCGCCGAGGTCGGAGACCTCGGGCCATCTCTGCGACCAGGAAATCTAGAGGAAGGCACAATGGTTTCCGGAATGTCCTGCAGCGCGAGCCAGTCTCCATGAATCGCCATAGCCCTGTCTATCATAAAGTTCGAACGGACTTTCGGACTCTTCTCCGTCTGTTTCCTGGCTACAAATTTGGAGAGTTCCTTGATCAAGGCGGGAGTCAGATCGTCGAGCATTCGACTCTCCAGTAAAGTCTCCATGTTGGCGGTCATGTACCCCATGATACTCTCCACCAACTGCTGCGCATGGAAATGGGAAGCATCGGTGAGTATGTAGCAGGCGTTGTTGATCTCGGTCCATTTGAGAATGACGGCCGAACAAAGCAGAACCAAGCGGTCGAGAAGGAGCTCAGTCTGAAAAAGCGTTAGATTGAAATGATGACTGATGGAAGAACCCTACGGCAGCAGCCATAACGTCGAACATGAATTCCAAAACATCGTCGACCGACCGTGCAAATTCTGATCAAGCGAAAATGAGCTCGGCGGACGCAGTAAGTAGAAGAAATACTTGCCAAGGTTCTCGAAAATCTCGGCGTCCCCGCCACAGCACATGTGCTTGAGGATATACTCCATGACATGCCATCGCAGATGCTTCAGATTGACCTTGATAGTGCCATCGGCGTCCCAACGCTTCGAAGTCCAATCGTCCTCGTCGAAGAAGCTGGCAAAGACAGGAGAACGCGCGCGCAAGATGGTCGAATGGCAGTACACGTCCCGGTCCGCCAACTGGAGGACGATGTCCGCAGCAATGGGCCATTTTGCCAGGTCCGACTCGGTGTTCGGACCGGGCTGCACTGCGCGGAATAGTTGCTCCATGTCACGCACGATGGAGGGCGTAGGCACGCGCTTGGCGGGGGATTCAAGGGCTTGAGCGAGGAACGGAAGATCGAGAACGCGTGCGAGCGCTTGCAGCTCCAGCTTCACCTGTGCAGGCTTGATCTTGTACGTGGTGAGTTCTCGTTGCAGGGCGGAAGCCACTCGGCGGTCCCAAATCGCGAGGAGCTCGTCGCTGTAGAGGTAGTCTAACAAGATAAGGGCGGTTATGGGCTCGCATCCCTTGACTTCAAGGCGTAATTTCACAGGGCCGGAAGTGAAGGACGCCTTCATGGTGATGCGAGACTGCGTGTCGCGCAGCGCAGACCCCGCCAGAACGCCGCACAGGACAGGCGAGCGGGCCCCAAGAATAACTCGGTGGGCGGGAAAGGTCAAGGCACGGACAAGTACTATAACATCGGCTCCACAGCGGGCAGGAAAAGTGGCATCGCGCGGTTCGAGCAGTTTACACAGACGCCAAATGCGCCGGAAATCGGCCTCAATCCCGACGTCTTCAGCATCCTCGCCCTCGTCGCCGACGTACGACCACTGAGGTGAACCCTGGACAGGGGCAGACTCATTCTTCGAACAAAGCTGCAGAGGAGATGCTAGGTACGGCTGGACGGTCGCGAGGTCTTCAGCCATCGTATTCCCCTCAATGCGAATCGGTTCGGGCCTGAATTCCACTCTGAGCGCACCGAATGCACCGGTGGTGTTCGCGCAGACCTGTGTCACGCGTTGGATAAACGGCACACGTTGGAACTTGAAGGTCTTGTTCGACGCAGCGCCGCTTCCCTGGCCAGTCTTACCGCTGCGGGAGCGCACGAAGACGTGACCCGACTCGGTGCAGATGATGATATTGCCGTCGGCGCCGAGCGCTACGTCCCGGACAGCGCTGAACTGTTTCCGAAGAGCCCAGACGCGTTGGGGCTTGAGTCCGCGACTGGCACCGATGTCCGTTTCGCTTGGATCAGGCACCGAGAATGTGAACAATTCACCGTTGGACGACAGGGCGGCGAAGGTGTCCTCGGAGCTTGTAATTTTGGCTATATGCGCATCCTTGAGCTTCATGGCTTGCGGTGGTCGGTACGGTTGTATCTCGGACGGGAACGCATGCACGGGGAAACTGTCATAGGTCGTTGATTGAATTGTGAATGCGGCGAACGCATTACGCACATGATCTTGATGTATCGGTCGTTCCAGATGCACACAACATCTCGTGTGTCGAGGAGACAAGCCATCGCATGGTCCTAAGTTTGACATGAACAAAAAGCGAGGGCACGGAAGAGGTATACGCACGGTGAGAGAAATCGCTAAAACCGGTCGAACAACCTTTGAGACTTTGCGAGGAATGACCTGAATTGGCTGAGCAGTCTTGTCATATCCTAATGAAACTAAGAACATTATGACCTGAGAAACAACAGGTCGACATACCGAGTTGGCCGTTGTTGGTGCCCCAGGTGAATACCTCCGTTGCTGTCCAGCATGCAGAGCACTGTTTGGACGCAGCGACGCCTTTGACAATTTCTTTCTTCAGTGGTCCGTAGATTTTCCGGGGGGAAGCCTGAATAGGTTCTTCGAGCCTCCCGGCGGCCGTAGACGGTTCTACAACGTAGCCAAGTTGGTGGAAACGCGACAAGCCCCAGCTGAGAACTTCGCCGCCACTTGTCAGCGCCAAGGTGTGGTCCTGCCCAAGGGCCACGGCGACAATTGAATGAGGCAGTTGATGAAGTGAGACAAGACTATATTGCGTGTGTTGCCCTGGACCCAGGCTGCAAGCTCACATGAGCGAAAAACGAGAGGAGCAGGGGTTCCCAATTCACCGCCCTCCGCTACCAAATCCGCACAAGCGCAAGTTTGATTTGCTCTCGGACGTCACAACAACTTTGAACGAGACATTAATGCTTCTCAAATGGCCGCTCTGGATTGGATCTGACCTGTGTGAAGCTTGGACATCTGAATCTGGCGAGCGAGCAGTGGTGAGAACCGGGCGGTCGAGTTTGGTTCGGGACCTTCTTTGGGAATGGACACTTGGTCGGGATAAGTCCTATCGCCACTGTCTGATAGGCCTAGAGCAGCATTCCTGAAGATAGATGAGTGACACCCTCGATTCGATCGACGCAGGTAGTTACCTATTTGCACCCCATGTGTACAACTCGGCATCCGAGGCGTGGATAGGAGCAGTTCCGTGTACTGTGGTATTATACAGATCAAAAGCCGTGTGTCCTTCCAAATCCTTGAGCGAGATCTCGATATCGGACCGTTGCAGGAGTAAGAGTCTGTTATCGCTGCGTCAACGATGTCGGCCAATGATAAGCAAGTAGCGACTAACGCAGCGGCGAGGTTCCCATTGTACAGAGCGCGATGAAGAGCGGTGAAATGACTTTCCACGTCTGGCAAATTGACATTAATCGACGGGTGCTTCAACAGTGCCCGAACGTATTCAATGGCGTCCGGAACCGCGGATGCAAGATGAAGCGGAGTGCGTCCCAGCCAGTCCAGGGCATTGACGTCGCAGGCCATTGCGGATTTGAGTGCGCTTGCGCCTTTCCAGGACTTGCCGGCGCTTCCGCTCACGGTGGTATGTATTGCGCGGTCATTGCCGCCATCGAGCAGGCATTGGAACGCCTGCAAATTCCGTAGGTGGAAGTGGGCATGGAGCAAGGTCATACAGTGACGGGGGGTAGATTAGCGACCTGATAGAAGGAGCTAGTCCTTCAATAGATCGCTAGTCCAGTATGTGCTGCACTCGAGATCGGCGAGTACAGACTTGGTAAAAAAACAGAGCAAGGTGGGGCCAGCAGTTACAGATAATTTAGACGGTATAAGAGGGCGAGGGGATATAAGGATAGCGAGGATAGCTGACTCGACGAACGTGCGGGTGCGAGCGGAATGGAGAAGGGAAGTCAATGTCTTCCGAACCAAACAAGACCATCCGGTAAGCTCATCCACTTCGCCATGGCTGCTTTGGCTACGTGCGTCTTTTGCCTTGTCCAACTCGATAATGTTTTCTAATTCACTTCAAGATTGCTTCCCCAGCCGATATATACGCCGACACTCGACGATGAGTCGGAAATTACACGACCTTCGGCTCCTTCACAGTCTCTCATTCCTCGAGTAACTATTCCACCCTATGGACAGCGGAGCACATGGAGGCCGAGCTCTCAAGAGGATTTCGGTGCGTCCACCTTCTAATTACTGCTAGTTACAACTCAGGTCAATATAAGGCGACGGTGGTTCATATCCGGAGTGTCATGTCGCTCAATATCCCTTGGAACTCGGCAAAAAGAAGGTGAGCATGCAGGCTAAGCCACCCGTTCCTTCCTCACCATGTAACTTGCAGGGCTCTTCCGGAAACACACTTGCGCTCCAAGTAGACAGCGAAGGGAACGTCCGCTACGATGCCATTGCGCACCAAGGCCAGCGCGAAGACAAAATCATCCAGTCCCAGTTCAAGGACCTCGTCCCCCTTCTCCACCGGAAGGATCTGACAGACGAGGATCGGTCGATGGAACGGCCTTCGGAGGAGGAGGTACAAGAAACCGCCGAGAAAACGCGCCAAGCGCTGGAGAAGCTGGTCACCGGCAAGATCAAAGCGGCGCAACCCAAGCATGTCCCGGACAGCGTTGGCCACACTGCGTTCATCCGATACACGCCGGGGCAACAGAACGACGCGAATGGGTTGAAGCAGCGGATAATAAAAATGTCAACTGTGGTGGAGGATCCGCTAGAACCGCCAAGATTCAAGCACAAGAAGATCCCCCGTGGCCCTCCAAGCCCACCTCCACCCGTTTTACGGAGTCCCCCTCGGAAAGCCACTGCAGCGGAGCAGAAGGAGTGGATGATCCCGCCTTGCATCTCAAATTGGAAGAACAACAAAGGATTTACCATTCCGCTTGATAAGCGATTGGCAGCAGACGGACGAGGTCTTCAGGATGTGAGTAATTTTCGACAAGTCCTGGGAGGATATTTACACACGGCATAGGTACACATCAACGACAACTTTGCGAAATTCTCAGAAGCTCTCTTCGTCGCGGACCGACACGCCCGAGAAGAGGTCCGGCAACGTTCCCTGATGCAACAAAAGCTAGCGCAGAAAGAAAAGGCTTCGAAAGAAGAGAGCCTGCGCGTAATGGCTCAACGTGCTCGCGAAGAACGTGGTGGCTTTGCCCCCAAGCCCACTGCCGCGACTCAGGCTGCGGTCAAGTCTGCGCTCGCTGATTATGGTAGTGACAGTGGCAGCGGGTCCGAGGACGAGGGCAGCGAGGAGGATGAGGAGGCGCGCAAGATCCGCGACGAGATGCGCCGGGAGAAACGGCACGAGCGCGAGCGCGAGATGCGCATGAACAATATGGGCACAGAGCAACGTGCGAAGCAGCTCGCGCGGCAACAGAACCGCGACATCTCCGAAAAAGTTGCTCTTGGCCTCGCGAAGCCCACGCTCTCGAAGGACTCGATGCTGGATTCGCGGCTTTTCAATCAAGAATCTCTTTCCGGTAATTTCGCGGACGAGGACTCGTATAACCTGTATGATCGCCCGCTATTCCACGGTTCGACTGCCGCTGCCGCGATATACAAGGCAAGGGGCAACATCCCCGAGGGCAACGAGGATTCGTTCGGTGGTGGAACTGACGAAGGCATTGGCAAGGCGTTGGATAACGACCGCTTTGGGCTTGGGCAGCCCCGAGTTGGGTTTGAGGGATCGGCAGATCAGGAGATTCGGGAAGGCCCCGTCCAGTTCGAGAAGGACACAGGTGATGTGTTCGGTCTCAACCAGTTCTTGGACGAGGCCAAGACAGGGAAGAAGCGAGGGTTGGACACATCTGGGTACGTTTCCTATCTCGGGTCGTTCGACTTGTGGAATAATCTCTTTTTTTTTCAGTGGTGGTTCACGAAAACGACAACAACTGGAAAGGGCGACAGAACGAGAGTGATTCGTCCTTTCTTCATTATCCTGTATCTCTATGTTCGAGTATCGATATCCTCCTACCTACTACGCCCGATGATTTCAAATGAATGATTGCTGAGCGGTGAACCTTGTTTCCCAGCATATCTCGATTGGGTGTGGTTGTGCTCACCATTGGTAGTGAAATGAATGCGCACTCCCATCGTAGATTGGCAGCGATTAGCATTGACAATAAGAACAACTACAGTACACCGTTTGGCCAGCAGAGAAACAAGATATGGAAAATAATTTAGATGCAGAATCTAAAACCAACATTATAACACATCAACGTCCGGTGCAGGAGTTCGATGCTTCATCCTCGGCCTCAGCGCAAGCGGCCGTACCCACAGCTTGATGTAGCCGTTCTTCGTCGATGTAAGGATCGAGCGTGGCATGAACACAACAGTGGAGAGTATGTCGCCGTCGATCGGCTTTATCTGCTCGCACATGGTCAGAAACGAACGATGAGATTCGGAAGCTCGCAAGCTCGCACCAGACACGGCTGGACGACGGCGATCTCATTCCGCGACGGTGCAGGGTGGAAGCGCCTGCTCTCATCCCCGCCAGCGAGGTACAGCGTCGAGCGGTCGCGGCGGAATGCGAGCGACACGGTCGACGCCATCGAGACGCGCTGCTGGTGCGTGGGCTGGAATTTAGGCCTATGCAACGCGCCACTGGAAAAATCCCACAATATGAGCTTGTTGTCCTCCCCGACGCTGCCAAAGCGGTACGTTCGTCCGTCACAGCGGAGGTCATCAAACGCAACGGCCGAGACGAAGGACGAGTGGCCTTGGCAGCGGGCGACGACGCGCTGCTCCCAGGGCGAGAATATCGTTAGCAGATCGTCCTGGCCGCCCGTGACGATAAACCGTCCGTCCGGGGACCACGCGACGGTTGTTAGTGCGCCAAAGTAGGACGCGTAGCAGTCCACGAGTCTGGGGCGCAGTCAGAGAATGCCAAGCGGACAAAGTGAACTCACTGCTCGGCGAGGGTGTCGATAACCCGGAGACAGCCGTCCTCCGAAATGGCTGCGACGTATTTAACGTCGGGCGAAAATACGAAGTCCACGACAGCCCTGCGCGATACGCGCCAATGGCTCACGGGATTCTTCGCAACCTTGGCAGCGAGGCCCGCACCAGAAGATACGGGATGCCATGGCGGCATCGTCACGAAAATGCTGTCAATTGGATCCCACGGTTGGCTCTCAGAGTCGCTGGTGTTTTTTTGAGTGGGATCCTGGGGCGTAAAGTGCCCGTCCTCACGCTCCTTGTCGTACACGATGATCGTACCATCTGCATGCGCGACAAGGAAGAGCGAAGAGGAAGATGGAACCCACCGGACGGCGGTGCAGGGCGAATTGGTGATGCTGCCCTAAGGAGTAGGTTAGGTAGGAGGGAAAAGACCCAGGACGGCGCGGACCTGTTTGTTTAGGCGGCCGTAGCGCGAGGCAATGGGATCTAGGAGCGGCAATGAGCTTGACCCGACGCGGGGGACAAGACGAACCCAGCCAGACGAGATCACCGGTGGAAAATCCTATAATCACGTCGAGACGCTCCGAGGACGAAGTCGACACGTTTACATCGTGGCACGTTGGGTACGCAGAGAAAGTAACGCGCGCCAGTGGCTCCTAGTCAAATTAAGACCTAACCAATGAGCAGAAAACCATTCCGCACTTTCGACTTTGCGCCGGCCTCGATCCAGAGAAAGCTCTTGGACACGTTGTAAAACATAAATGTGAGATCGCCTTGCTTGGATTGCAGAGACCGGGGAAAGCCTTCCGAATTTTGCATGCGAGTGATGAATGTGGACGAGGTAGTCCTAATATTGTGCTTTGGCCGAGACACAGGTTTCTTCTTGCCAGCGGCATGGGGTGCTGCAAAAAGAGTGTGCTCGCGGGTCGTGTCCTGACTCGGGGAGGTCTCGTCCTCCGGTGAATCACTACTGGATAAGCTAGCGCCATCTTCCTTCTCCTTCTCCTTTGGCTTTTCCTTGCGAGACTCCTTGTTCCCCCCGAGTAGCTGGGCAAACCCAGGGCCGCCTGACTTTGCTGGAGGAAATCTGACCACGATAGTCGAAACCCGGCTCGGATAGATAATCGGTGCAGAAGAAATGATATGAGGCAAGAGAGATGGCTTGTGCTCTTCTGTAGCGGTGTATACGCCTTCCGGGGCCACAAAGGTGGATTCGTTCTCCATAAGTTGACCGCCAGGAAGACCAGCAATGTTATACAACCCAGTAAGCACTCGGTAAGCTTGTCAGTATGTGGTTCCCATGAAGTTCACATAAGGGGATCGCCGTCACCGAATTTTGACCCTAATAATGGCTCGGATCTCAATTCCTCAAGCTTGTATTCGCCCCCATGCTCGCATCCAGGCGCTTGTCGAGCCTGCCGTTTGCGTCGCCCATAGCAGGTCACCCTCTGCATCCATGCAGCCGAATCTATTCTATACGTCGGAACTCAACGGCAGCGGAACCTCCACCGGCGGGGGGCCATTTACCCTCAATTGCAACCTCTCAGATATTGCGCTCAACTAGAGAAAGGGCTTTGCGCACCCCGGGATTAGTGTGGAACGACGATGAGGATTCCAGTGGCATCGTCAGCGTTGGACGCGAATGCCGCAAAATGAATGTATACCAGGCAGTCCGGGACGCGCTGAGGCCAGTATACACGCTCATATACTTCTGGTATACTGATATCCTATGTAGCATTGCACTCACAAAAGACGATAACGCCGTTGTGTTTGGGGAGGACATTGCATTTGGGGGCGTGTTTCGGTGTACGATGGTGGGTCCCTAATTTTCGCTCTTCTTCACTTTCAACGAGGTGCCTAGGGACTTGCAGAAGAGTTTGGTATGCATTGTCCCGTCTGCGCAAGCCATCGCTAAATTTCGCAGGGCGCGAACGCGTATTCAATACGCCGCTGACGGAGCAAGGCATCGCAGGCTTCGGTACGTCACCCCAATAAGCATATAGAACCCAGTTGATTCAGTGTGGGCGCTAGCTATTGGAATGGCCACCATGGGCCACACTGCCATTGCGGAGATTCAGTTTGCAGATTATATCTTCCCTGCATTCGACCAGGTACACCGACTCCTCTTATTCTTGGAGCTCCCTTATACGCAGTCTTCAGCTGGTGAATGAGGCCGCCAAAATTAGGTACCGTTCAGGTGGCCAGTTCAATGTCGGTGGGCTGACCATTCGGACACCCACCATGTCGGTTGTAAGTTTGCGGCTTTACGAAATTCATTTCATAACGCTCATATTTTCGTAGGGACATGGAGGCCTATATCATTCTCAGTCCCCCGAAGGTTTCTTCATGGGCGCCTCTGGCCTCAAGGCAAGCCCCCTATCACATATTTATCCACTTTACCGACCCACCCCAAGGTCGTTATCCCCCGCTCCCCAATCCAGGCAAAAGGCCTCCTTCTCAGCGCTATCCGCGACCCCAACCCGGTGATATTCATGGAGCCCAAAATCCTCTACCGTTCTGCCGTCGAGCAAGTACCCATCGACGACTTCGCCCTCCCCCTTGGGCGCGCAGAGACCCTCATTGCCGGCGCAGACCTGACGTTACTCACATGGGGCACGCCCATCTATCATTGCGAGACCGCGCTGCACCTGTTGAAGGACCCACCGCCGGCGCTCGCACCGCACGTCCCCGAAAATCTGCGCCAGGCCAAAATCGAGCTCATTGACCTGCGCTCGGTGCTCCCGTGGGACGCAGAGGCTGTCGCAGAGAGCGTCGCGCGTACGGGCCGACTGGTCATCGTGCATGAAGCGGGAATGACCGCCGGCGTCGGCGCGGAGATCGCCGCCGAAGTACAGAAGCGCTGCTTCTTGCGCCTTGCAGCCCCGGTGAAGCGGGTGACTGGTTGGGAGTGCGTATTATATCGTCTTGTGAATGATGACCTGACTGACACGGTTTTTAGCACGCCGGTGGCATTACAGTACGAAAAGTTTTATATTCCTGATGCGGTTCGCATCCTTGATAGTATCGTTGAAACGTTGTCGTACTGAGCGGACAGAGCTAAATGAAATAACGTGTACTTGTACTTTCGACCTCCCGCAGTAGGTTTCTGCCGGACCAAGTTGGAAACCTCAAGTCTGCGCGCCTCTGACTGGACTTCATTCGTTGGCATATTTTGAGTGGAATTGATCTTATTGCCAGCCTGCGAAAGTGCGTTCGTATAATTTACAGTGTTCATTCCATCCCGTCTACTTATCCTCATCTCAATGCCCGAGAACTGTTACTTCCGAACAACAACCACCCACCGCATCAGCAGCCCGGCGGAAAACAGAGCGGCCTCCCATCCCATCATGAGCCGCTGCTCGCGCCACCCCGCCTCGCCCCACTGGCCGATAAACGCCGCTCTCGTCCCACTGGCGCCTTCGAGATGCTCAGCCGCTGCGTTCAGCCCGTCTGCGTACTGCTTTGATACGTTCGACACATTTTCGAGCGCGAGAGCCACTCCGGGGCCAGCGGCCGTTAGCAGCTCCAGGATCCGGTGCAGAGACGCCTGAAGCGGGGTGGCGGTCCGTGTGGGATGTATCCAGCACGGAGCGATCTTGGTTGCTGAGCGTAGGTGCCTGCGGGGGAGGAACGGAACAGCGCAGATCGTGAAGTGGGGGCTGAGGAACGCGACGTGCGGTGCGAGGGTTGTGAATTCGAGCGTGACGAAGGTACCTGGCGCGAGGGTGGTGCGGAGTTCAAGCAACGAGGGTTCGAGATTTGAGAACGGAAGGTAGTCGAGGTCGAGGTGTGCATTTGAAGTGATGGAAAAGACAGGGCTCTGGCCGCTGGGTTTGGGTTTGGAGGTGTTGTGTGCGCGTTTTAGACTCGGTCTGTACTCTAAAGAGAGAGCTGGTTAGTTTTTCTATTGATATGGGCGCATATATTCATCCACCCACTTGAAACTGGTCCTCGCTGTTTTCGGTCAGAAGTCAGTGGTATGTGACGTAGGTATCACAGAGTCAAAAAAGTACCAGGCTCCAGGAGAAATAGCTTGCGACGACCCAACGAAGCACCTCGAAATTCCACGCCGCATCTACAGCCAGACAAACACGCCATCCATAAACGAGCAGAGTCTCGGAGAAGAGATCCGGAAGGTCGCCATAGTTTCTGATTTCCACTGCTCCGTCGCAGACTCTGTTTATGAGACTAGCCATCGAGACAGAGATGATCTTGGACCGGGATGAAGTGGAGTGAGTGACTAGACGCGCGTATTCTTTCGGCCAAGCGACAGACGTGGGGGCGATCACCGTGAAGAGAGCTTGAGTCGAATCTGATGAATTACTGATAGGGCGACCTGAGAGCCTCGAAGTTATCGAAGAGCAGAATGTGAAGATCAAAAGAAGGCCCAGTGCGGCAAAACAAGAGGGGACGATCAACGGGTTCAACTTGGCCGCAAGATGAGGTCCATACTGTGAGAAATGTAGGTTGCAAAGGTATGTGAGCTTTTCAAGATAATCCAGTCCCAGACTCGGAGCCATTGGGTCGATACGAGGGCGGAAACTGGCGGTCACGAAAGAAAGGTCAGTGAACATGTGATCGCGTCCTGAAAGAACCTTCATGCGCGAGGCGCCCAACGCTAGCCACTGTACTTCCGCTATCGATAGTTCCTTTTCTTTGCGACCATGTCCAAAGTTTTTATGAACTTTCTCCCCACAACGGCGGATCAGTTCGATGTCACCCTTGCAATCGCCCAAGTCCTTCATTCTGAGGATTTTCGCGCCTTCGCGAAGGATGTAGCGGAGCCGGTATTCCAATCCGATAGCTCGTCGACCCGTCGATGGCTACTTAACTTCAAGGTGGTTCTCTAGACGCGAAGAATAACAGTCTAACTGGTGCATAGGTGGACTTGAATCAGTCAACAGTGGGGATCACAAGAAACGACGGGACAGGGTAGGGTTCCCAATTGTCTCTCTTGACAGACGCTTCATCGGTTCTAAGTCGTTCCTCGTAGGTTCATAACGTTGCCCAGTGGAGAAGTCAGAACGAAATTCCTGGCCTGGGTAAAAAACAAAAAAAATCCCATAAAGGTTTGATATCAAGTGCACTGTCGTATAACATCTCTCACTCGATCTCGTGTACTATTATAATGAAGGTCCTAGGCAAGAAGATATCTTTACGCCCTCATGGCAACCTGTGGGAGCGAGACGCCATTGTCCTGTCCAAGACGCCTTATGTCGACCCTGCCATTGAAAAAAACATCAAGAAAAGGTCTGGGCCCTTCATGAAGCTCTCCGTGTCGATGTCGTGCAGTTTGGATTTTATTACAGAGACTATCCTCCGAAGCCGATCCCTGACAACCGGCCGCCTCCGCTGCGCAAGTTCTCCACAGAGTGGGAAAGACAGTATTTCAACACCGATTCCGTGCCGAGACGACGCAGCAGCTCGCCCGGGCCGCCAAGCGGTGTCGCCTGGCTAAGATTTGACTACACCCACAAGTTGATCTGTATACAAGTCGCAAATTGTCTTTTTTTCCCGTTGCGCACGTTACTTACTATGTGTCTTAGCTCGGTGACGAATCTACAGAATACCTAGGCTCAAACATCAATATCACTTTTGCAAGTATATCTAAGATCGCAGTCGGATATGATCCTCAGCCTTGTAAGCTCCCGTTGCTATTCGATGGCGTTGAAATCTAATGAATGGAATATTAGATCTATGTTTCGACACTCTCACACCTCCTGTTTTGGAGGGAATCAAATTCCATCGAACTATTGTGGGAGATGAGGTTTCGGACAGCAAGAAATCTAAAACTCGTATCGGCTCGTTAGAGCCGGGTCATCTCCGTGTTTGTCCATACGCTCAACAGCTCCGTATCGTCCTATACAATGATACTACTCGCGATATGATCCAGGTGTTCAGCGACCTGTGCGTCACAGCTGGTCTTCCTAAAACCATCCTTGCTCGCTTCAACCATCCATATGTTCTCGAGGCATCCAAGCGCGAATTCTTCACGGCCAAGCGGCTTCACAAGCTCGGTGTACTCTTCCGCACACTAGATTGGGCCGTGGCTTTTCAGATAGAAGCCCTTTTGCATAACGCGCTACTCCATACGGACGAAATCGACCAGCTTATCCCTCGAATTCAACAGCTGTGTGGCGAGAAAGGAAGCGTATTTGTTGGCCAATTTCTCCAAGAATTTCATCGGACTCTTCGTATCAAGTCTCTTCGCGAGAGCCCTAGCGCATGTTTCACTAGGATATTGCAATCTTTCGTCCACCATCTGATATCGTTGCAACCCGGAACCTTCAACTGCTGCCACGTGTATGTACTTTCGCATCGTAGACTGTCAGTTGTTTATTCATCGAGTAGGACGGTCACACCCACACGAATGATTCTGGAAGGCCCTTACCCTATCCAGTCTAATCGCATCCTACGCAGATACCAAAAATACGAGGAGAACTTTCTACGAGTTGATTTCCGAGACGAGGTGGGAGTGTATTGAATGAAACTGGCAGCGATCTCATCTCTCTTAGGATAAGCTGCAATACAGATGGGCTCGCGAAGTTGATGGTTCGTATTTTGTGCGCGAACGGGTCGGAGGAATCTTGAAGCGTGGGCTTGTTTTGGGTGGGCGAGAATTCGAATTCCTGGCCTACTCGACGTCCGCTTTACGGGGGCATGCCGTGTGGTTCATGAGCCCTTTCATGGATGCCAATGGAGCATGGATCACCTCTGAAATCATCAGGAAAGACGTCGGCGACTTTGCTGGAACTCCGCTACTGAAGTGTCCTTCCAAATATGCGGCGCGTTTGGCTCAAGCCTTTACCGCCACTGACCGCGGCATAAGCTTGAGACGTGATCAGTGGGAAGAAGTCCCAGATATAATCGTCCCCGGACACGAGGAAGACCCCAAGCTTCATTCGAAGTTTGTCTACACGGACGGTGTTGGGACAATTGCTCGCAAACTCGGAAATGAGATGTGGCAACTTCAATGCGAATCGCGCCACGATAAAGGCGCAAACTCGATTCCGCCATCCGCGGTATGTTTTGTGTGATGTTGAGGATTGCAATAACTAATACATTGGTGTTCAAAGTATCAAATTCGGTTTTTAGGATACAAGGGGGTTGTTTCGGTAGACGAGGAATTGGACAACCACCCTGATGGTATTCTCATGCGCCTTCGGCCTTCGATGAAAAAATTCGAGTCCGACGATGTTCAGGCCATGAACGCCGAGATCGAAATCGCCATGGCCTTCGAAAAACCGAATACGGCCTATCTCAACAGGTAAGTCAAGCGATCGGTACCATTTTGTGTGTTAACTTCTGAGTAGACCTTTGGTTATGGCGTTGGAAGACAGGGGCGTGCGAAAAGTGGCGTTTTCCAAACTGCAAGATAATGCGGTTGCTGCCGCTCGGACTATCCACGACTCAATCTCACAATTTCGAGCCGTGCTACGAGACCATTCTCTCGGCAACAACTTCCGCTTGTCATTCCTCCTTCAAAAGCTGGAAGCCATGGGTTTGGATTTGCGATCCAAGCATCGTATCCCAGGCGTCGACAACGAGTTTCTTCGACAAATCCGTCAAGTTGCGGAGAATGCTGTCCTTCGGGACATCAAACACAGTGCACGGATTCCCATCCCCGAAAGCTACTTGCTCGTCGGGGTCTCGGACGAAGGGCCAGCTTACAAGAAAGCGGGTTACAGCAACGTTTATGAGCTGCCGCCTGGCAAGATATACGGTACGTAATATGCAGTCACACTTAGTTGTTCACCAACATCCTGCCAGCCTGTATCCACCGCCAAGATGAGGAACCCATCTGGCTGCAGGGATCGTGTACAATATCAAGAAGTCCGATCATACACCTGGGGGATGGTAGGCACATTTCGTGTGTTGAGCTCATGCTGAGTCCCGAATACAGTGCAAAGAGTACAAGCCATTGGGAAGCCTCCAGAAGGCATGCTTTGCCTTTTTGCCGGATTGAAGAACGTGGTGGTTCTTTCTTCTACCGACCGTAAATTTCATGGCACCCTTTGGTTTCACCCAATAATTCACACCGTAAACAGCAAACCGCTCGTTGGCCTCTTGTTTAGCCGGCGGGGATCTTGATGTACGTCCATTGCCCAATTCGTACATTGTGCTGATTGAGTGTCATTAGGGGTACAATTGCGGCTTATTCTGAGAATCAGCTCTAACCCTTCCTGGCAGCGACATGTATTCGGTAATCCAATATTCCCCTTTACTCCCGCCAAATCAAGAGGACCCGGCTGAATATCCTGATGGTGCCACCCTCACCCTCGAGCGTGATAGTACTGTGGAAGACATCTGCGATTTCATAGTTGAATATATAAACTCAGATGTTTTGGTTTGCCCCTTGTGGTATTATGCTGATAGCCTTTGGTCTCATCTCTTGCCAGGGCCTTCTATCCGATCGCCTTCTGGTGCTCGCAGGTGAGCTTCCCTCATGTGTCTGTCTGACTATGCTGAACTCATCTGGCTTCGAGACCAATCGAAGGCAAGTCTAACCCCGTAACACAGTTTGGGGATTCTGACCTTGCCATCAGGAGGGAATGTACGACCAGGGCTGCACATACCTAGCCGAATTATGCTCTCAAGCAGTCGATTACCCTAAACAAGGCATTCCTGTCGACCTGGACAATACTCCATTGCCGAGGAAGCTGATCAGATGCAGCCCAGACTGGTACGCAGTTCTTGATATGTACAAAGACAGATGCTCATCGCCTCAAAGGCATGCGGCTGAAGTAATATCTCCTCGCGAGACAGATTACTACCCTTCGGAGAAGGCACTGGGTGATCTCTACCGAGCTATCACGCTGGATGATCCTGAGCCCATCAGCTCGGACGATGGTGGTATCTCAGCTGTCGACGTAGACCCGGCTTCCAACTCGATCTACTCCACTCTCGTTGGGAGAATCCAACGGAGCATCCCCGACTTCATCGTGCCGGATGGCACTTGCACGCAAACCAGGGTGATGTTCCGAAAATACGTGGACGAACTCCGGTACATTTCCGCCACCCATACGTTGACCACAGAGCCGGGCGTTAACCTACTGGAGGCGGAGATTGTCGTCGGGACTATATTAGCAAAGTGCGCCCAGAAGCGGTGGAGGAGCGACTGCATCTACCGGATGCGATACCACACGACGGCGGTGATTCGCGATATCCAGAAACAGATGTTTCCCAGGGAGCAAGATAGTGATATTTCCGCTGAAAATCTGCGCGCCAGCTTTGAACGAGCTTGGACTGCATGGGATTTCAGCATCAGGCACGAGAAGGAATTTGGAGCGAAAAGTTTCGGATTGATTGCTTTGGGAATGGTTTTTGACTCTTTGGATCTTTTACTGCCTAAAGACCTGGCGTTGCAGTGCCTCGCACAAAGCAAATGGAAAGCGACCGAATGACTAGTGTAGCATAACATCAGCAAACAGTACAACGCTCTGTACTATATTAGGGAATTATTGAAGACCTGGTGGAATGGAGCAGAATGTGAAAGCGAAGCAAACATCGGCTCATTTGCCAGCCAAAATGTAGTTCACCGAGTAGGAAAATGCCAACCGCATGTGGCACAAGACATTATGGTTCATAGCCACGTAACCCATACATGATCTTCTTGTCCGCTCCCGACCAGGAATCGATAATGAGCGTCATCTCAGAGCACTCCGGCTTGATGATTTCCTTCTTCAGCATGCCATCGTGAACTTCTTCCAGATTATTGAGGAGAGGTTTCAAGCGACAGGCGAAATTTCGGGCTGCTTCCGGATCATCGAGAAGAATAGTAGGCTCTATATCGTCCAGTAAAGGTATCTGGCAGGATATTCAGGTATGTCGGCCACAAAAATCATGATACATACGTTGCCAGAAACGGATAACCGGAGATTCTGATCTCCATCATCGATGAGCACATGGAGAATGGACACAATCTTGACGTATTTCTTCTCCAGATCATTGCACCCAAAGCATGCGAGACGATGGGACGAAATCCTGGGGTGGAAGTTCAGTGAAAACGCATGTGGCGAGGATACCAAAGTGCGTACATTGTGTTGCACTTGGTACAAGTTCGCTTGAATGAATCGCTTAGCTTGAATGGAAAGAAATCGATCACGCGGGCTCGCACGAGGAACGTGCGAGGGCATTCCGGTATTTCCAGTACTTGTTTTATCGAAAGACAATTGCGGTGGTTCCGGGGCGGCGAAACTTCAAGACGCTGTGGAGCGAGAACCGGCATGATTTCGGTTCGTGACTCGGTTTGATATTTCAAATTGTTTTTCCTTCTGCGCAAAAGATTGTCAGCACTCGAGAAAGCGTCAGGATAGGAATAGCGTACTGAAGGAGATTTTCCCTCCATACTCCAACAGCACTCGATTTGGGATTGACGGGGAGAATGAACTTCTCGGATCCACCGACGGTGCCTCGAAATTCCTGGGCGGTGCTACTTGCCTGCAAACGCAGCTGTAAGATGGTGTAATACTGGCCGATGGAGAGGTGCTGCAGTTTCGCGCGTTGCTCATCGAAAAGGACAATTTTGAGAATATGTCCGTCTAAACCAAGAGCCCAGGGCTCCTTGATGGTGGGAAGCTTGGGATGGGCGGTATAATCGGTGACATAGATTGCGTGTTGATATTCGTCTATGTGGAGAAGCTGGAAGTAGTGTGTCAAAAACTTGAGATTACAGGCTGTGGCTCCTCGTACCTCGACGACGCAGCTCACATACTCTCGATCTTGCGCGTCTTTGATAAGCTTAAGGTCCAGGCCCATCTCCTCGACCACATCCTTGTCGTCGTACGGCTGAAGTCGTCTGAAAAACAATAAGTGGTTGTGAACGTGCGAAACCCTGAAAACCACGGACTCTTTCAATGCCTTGAGGTTCGGGTACTCGTCGACACCATCGTGCTCTAGCTTTTGGATTTTGGCCTCCACCAACTTGCCCTCGGCATAGCCTTCTCTACTCTGCTTCAAGCGCACGTTCCGGAGCAAGTAATATTCGTTTGGAACAAGACTCGGCCCTTCGAGACAAGCACCATCCCACATCTCGATCGGCATGACGAGGTCGACAAGAGGAAGGGGGATTTCGTTTAAGCGGCATGGTTGGCTCCCTTGAAGAGGCGTACCGTCGGTGACATAGATCCTGTAGGTCTGTCCGTTGGGGTGCCCGTGGAGGACCTGTTGATATTATACCGCAACGAAACAGACACACAAATCACGAACTCACCCGTACTGTGCAATCGAAATACTCGCCGATGTTGGTCTCTGATATCAGCTGGTGCTTGCGTCCAGGGCGAGATGAGGCGAAGGGGGTTCCGGCCTCAATTTGGTGAACGGTTCCCAGCGCGGCGAGCCTTTTTGCCTCAACCGCGCGCCACCATTCATCCAGGGCCATACAATACGTCAATTCGGCGTCTGTAGCATGGTACAACGGAGTGAACACCCGTCCGTAGCTTTCGGCGAGCGCCTCGGACTCCGGAGCACTGCCCAATGAGCCATGGTTGATTTGGCCCTTCGTGCGGTCGTAAACTGCCCACTTGAATTTATCTGAGAAACCGGAGGCCACAACGTCGCCATTCCTCGAGGTCTGTTGCGTTTAGCACTTCAGATTCTTCGATGTGAAGATTGGACGTGTGTTGTACCTTGATATCCTGGAGAAGAATGACATCTCCTGCACTCACAGTGGGGAGCCACTCCTTATATTTCTTCCTGAAACAATTGACCAGAAGGCCCTCCTTGGCCGCGCGACATGACTCGTCACAGATGGACGGGTCGACAATTCTAAGAGAACAGCCCCAGTCTGATGACGGTTGAGAGCGAGAAGAAAGGGGCCGGGGGACGAGACGTACCTCCTTTTTTCGTTGTCGATGGAGCCGTACTAGATGTGACGACCCCGATAATCGAATAAACATTCCAACGACCTCCAGGGGCTTCGAGCTGCGCAATCGGAGTGAAGTTATGAGGAACCTGCCTCTATGTAAGTGAAGATTAGCAGAAGAACGGAAGGCTATCCACCGTGGGCAGTGAAGTCAAAGAGGGGTTGGGCGTAGTTGGCTCAGGGACGAAGGGGGATGATTGGGAATGT
The DNA here is from genome assembly GCA_029281435.1 of Mycena haematopus. NCBI lineage: Eukaryota > Fungi > Basidiomycota > Agaricomycetes > Agaricales > Mycenaceae > Mycena > Mycena haematopus. The sequence continues at coordinate 146,482 of JARJCV010000040.1, forward strand.
GCGGCAACAGACGGAACAGTGCGAGCGGGAGTGGTCATCTCGGTGTGAACAGCAGAATCTGTATTGGGTGGATCCACGACCGCTGTGGTGATCGCAAGCACGGCAGGGACCGCAGGTGGCGGGTTGCCAGTTTTCTGCTGCTTGCGTTTTTTTTCCCTTCGAGCCAGGTTTTTTCTCTGCTTTTTATTCAAAGTCGTCGCAGATTCCGATGCGGACTCCGCTTCAGCCGGTCGCGCGCGCCTGGCATCTGGTAGCTCGACGGCTTCGACTGCTGGCGCTGATATGTGTTCGGGAAGTTCCGCAGGAGATGCGTGGTTGGCATTCACAGTAGTTTTGGTGAGAAGAACCGAGGATTTCGGAGGCTGAACGATCGCGGGGAGTGGACGTGCAAAGCAGGATGGTGATGGCGAGGAGGATGAAGTATTCATGGGTCGAGGGGAAGGGACAATCGGCAGCGAGTTTCGAAAGTTGGTAAGAGGCTGGACGATCGCGGGGGGTGGACGTGCAAAGCAGGATGGTGATGGCGAGGAGGATGAAGTCTTGTGCATTGACATTAGTCGAGGGGAAGAGGCAATCGGCAGCGAGTTTCGAAGGTTGGTAAGAGGTCTATGATTAGCTGGTTCTGGCGCGATGGACGACTTAGATACAGGTTTGTGAGCTGAAGGTGGTGAAACTGCCACCGCGGCAGGTTCTTCATCAATGTCCATCAATGCTGGAGGAGCTGCAGCTCGCACAGGTGGCATGGGCTGTCTGGGTGTCGAAAACCAACTATCGACTGTGGACGCGGGTTCGGATGGCTCGTTAACAACAACGGGCTCTGAAATCAACTTCAGCGAATATTTGCAAGGTATGGAGAGCAGAACTCACGATACCAAGTGTCAATCGTAATTTCAGGTTCTGGACCTTTTGACACGATTACCAGCGCAACGCCTTCTGTATACTTCAATGAAACTGGGAGGCTTATGCCTTGAGGGGATGCCTTCTCAGTGACAGCGCCTTTGAGCGACAACTTCAATTCCTGGCCCATTTTGAACTCCAATCCCTTCCGTCGGAACTCTTCTCCACAGATGCCGCTGAATGCAGCCTCAAACTGTTTAAGCCCATCTGCAACGGAGAAAATTTCCATTTTGACGCGGTATTTGCCTTTTATGACAGGCCATTTCATGCAGATCTTCCCGCAAACATATCCAGAATGGCCTGGCGTCCACTGGAGCAGATCGGTCGCGGTTTTTTCGTGCGCTGGATTCCGAAATATGGCTGTCGAATCCACACCGGAAGAGTCGCGTTTTGGACGCTTCGAGTCGCGGCCGATATCTTCTTGGGCGACGCGTTTCATGGTGGACGGAAGACAGGGGACAAACAACAGACTGAGACAACGCGTCGAGATCAGTCCATCAGTCCAAATTGGGCCATGTCCATTCCCCTCTCAGCTTTATTCTCGCGTGGTCTCCAGGATGCGTCCAGGGCCTTCAACCAGTCTGCCTTCGAGCAATCGACCCAGGTATATCGTTAAATCTGTATGGCATCGTCTTCAGCGATCTAATCCTCGCACAGGACCTCATTCAGTCCAGTTTGGCAGATTTGAAGTCACTAAACTCAAGAATATTCGGTCTTTCTTTGTTCAGTCCAAATGAGATACTGGAAGACATATCGACACGCAATTTGATATATCTTCTTGTCCCATATGCGCTGGCGGAGGTGCAAGGCCGCGTGAGGTCGGCAGGAAATGATGAACGTATTGCTTTCCTGGCGCAATCTCAAGTTCGTACTTTGGATATCGGTATCGTCCGAGGCTCAAATCTGCCCAGAAATATCTCAATACCTTTATTTCTAATCTGGAGAACTACGAGATCATCCCAGAGAGCCAGCGGACCCTACATGCTCAAGATCCCGCCAAAATTACAAATGCTTCGAGTCGACGGGACCTAAAAATTAAACAGTACCAGCAAGAGAAGGACCTCCGAGCCAGAATCGAGGTCGCTATATTACCCATCCTTTTATCATTCGGCTCACGCACCACAGACAACTCGGAAACGCCGTGGCCAACTCCCCGTCGATGTGGAAACGGAGTCAGATTTCGACCTGATATCGTCCCTCCTTCCGAAGAAGACTGAGGGTGGGACCGAGGAAGAAGATGAGGAAGAGGACTCAGAGTCCGAGGACATCCTCCGGGAAACCACCCTCCTCCTCCTGCGACTTTGCTACGCACAGGCAGAATCCCAGCTTTTGAGTCTCGCCCAAGAGCTGGAGCTGCTGCAGAGTGCACCCCGCATGCCGCCGTCGCCAGCCTCGCAGCCAGAGGACGACCGCCGCGGCAAAGAGCGTGCGGCAGAAGGCGACATGTGGAAGTTGGACGTTCCTCGGGGCGGGCCTGATGGTAAAGGTCCGCTGCTTGATCCCACCGGCAAGGTTTTAAATTTCTTCCCTCGTCCTTATTTGTTCTCAATTCCTACAGCCGTTACGCCCGTTCACCATTCTGCCATCCGGGTCGTCCGACCGCGCACGCTTGGCGGGACAAGTATTCGGCCCTGGACACCGTCTCCCTACGATGTCCATCGACGAATATCTTCAGATCGAGCAAGAGCGCGGGAACATCCTTACTGGTGGCGGGTAAGCAGGCTCCTTGTTCACTATTCGTATAAGTTCCAGATCTGATTTCATTTCAGGCCGGGTTCCGAAAATGCTTTGACAACCTCAGAGCAGCTAGCAGTCGATGCCGAGATGGATGGGTCGAGAGATGGTGCGGAGAAGGAAGAAATAAAGCGTCTTAAGGATGAAAACTGGGCGCAGTTTACAGATGAGAACCCGAAAGGTGCCGGAAATACCATGAATCGCGGGTAATTTAAAGTTCTGGATTGAATCATTAAATGTATGGTACAGATGTGTATTTTGCTCTTAGCTACATATGTAGTGCTGTCCTCCTCGTCTTCTCAATAGTCGCAGTCGCTATACAGCGTGATGGGAAGGGAAAAAAGGGGAGGTCCCATTATTTCTTGGCCGTTAGGTCTCGCGGCTTGCATCCGGGTGGCACCAGACATAGATGGGTGGATTCAGTAGATATTATTACCTTCAAATAAATACTACATTCAAGTAAAATGCAGTCCTCCGTCACTATTCTACCACAACAAACTGGAAAGCAATCGACATAGTCATGCTCCTCCGCACAAGACGCGGCAGGCGAGCATCAGCAGTTGCACTGCGAGGCTTCTGGTACCTCGCCAGCGGCTGGCGTTGTAACGTCGATTTCTGTAAATCCAGCATGAGATTAGGGACAACCAGAAGGGACGATAAAGCGCACTAGTGTTAGCGTCCCCTTGACCCTCCTTCTCCATTCCGGGCAAGGACATCGCGATTTTCTTGAACAGACTTTTGACGTTGTGGCCGGCTTTGGCAGAGGTCTCCATGAACATGATATTTAATTGGGTAGACTTGGCAGTAGCTTCCTCAAGCGTCACTTGTCTGTTGCATGCAATATTAGACTATCGCATTGTTACCGCCAGTGATCACGAACCGCTTGTCCGAGAGATCTGCCTTGTTCCCGACGAGCACAATAATGACGTCGTTTCCCCGCTCTGACCGCACGTCCTCTATCCATTTCGTAGTCGACATAAAGGACTGTCGGTCTGGAGGCAACCGGTCAGAACGAAACAACTTGTAAGCAACGCGAATTAGTACTTGTGATGTCGAAAACGACGATGGCGACGGAGGAATCGCGGATGTATGAAGGTATTAACGACCTAAACCGTTCCTGGGATGTAGAGTTGACTAGGGGTTGTTTCAGGTGAGGAGTTCAGCACACCTGTCCCGCAGTATCCCAAAGCTGCAGACGGACAGTCCGGTCCTCGAGATACATGGTTTTGCTGAGAAAGTCGATGCCTATCGTTGCCTGGTAGGTATTGTCGAAAGTGTCATACATGAATCTACGTCCAACAGTGTGAGACCAGCGTTAGACGAGTTGAATGAACCCCAGGTTACCGAGTAATAAGACTTGTCTTGCCGACGCTCTGGTCTCCCAGCAGCACAATTTTTGTCCGCTTGGGCGGGGAAGAGGAGAAGTCTGCGGTGACCGGTGTCGAGGGCTGGTCCATGGTGGAAGCCTAGGAGAAGAGATGTTTCGGTCTAGGGATTTGAGAGAATGGAAGCGCCTAATAAGATCCACGTGTGCGGCCCGCGTCTGCCGGTCTCTGCATCTTCGCTACCACGCGCATGCAAAATGAAGCAGGCTTGACTGAATATTCTAACACCATTATTGTCTCTTGAAAGCCTTTCTAGCTGTTCACAGGCTTTCAGCGAGCTGTCCTGACATAAAGTTTTCTTGGTTACTCATTCGAACTACCAGCTGCGGCGTCCTACGACAGCCTACGACGAGTTCTACACTACTATCGCGCACAAACGTCGTTGGTGGCCTCCAGAACCTTTGGCTACCCTTAGGGTTTACTTGTTGTTCTGTTTCCCGGGGCCGGTCGTTTGTCTCCAAAAAGATGTGGTTGTCGGGATCGCGAGCAAGAGTCCTCGAGGGGTCACCACAAGACCAGACTCTCATGGGGCCGTTCTAGAGCGCGGGGTTGGGCAATCCTTGGACTTCGAAACCTTCGCTAGCTGGAGTTCTGGTTCATTGCTAGGTCTGCCGAACGGCGGATTCCGGTGTACAACCAGGATACTTAGGCAGCTAATGATTGGACCGTGTCCGGACGAGAAATATTCCCTCCAGGTGTCTGCTGTTTCAAATCCAGGTGTCTATTGAAGTCGCCTCATTATTTATTCCTCTCCCATAGGGATGCGCATCCGCCCCGACCGTACACCGTTGTCTCCCTCAGCATTAGAAGATTTTTGTCCGATGAAAGAAGAGGCTACGACGCTTTGCCAGTATACCATCTTCCGACCTTGTGTCACAATGTGTCTCGAGCAACTACAACAACTCACGTGAGGTAGCCCGATGGGAGCGAGGACTTATTCCCGTTGAAGAGTAAGTCTGCGCGGCGAGTCATGACCTCCACCAAGTACACTCCTACGGTCCCCACATCCTCCCCCCGGAGTTCCTTCCTGTGCGTCTTCAATGCGTCGAATAAATCCCTGCCCTCTGCACAGCCATACATCCTCTGGACGGAGTCGGCGTCTTTTTCTAGCCTATCCATACTATACGGTCTTGACATTCGGATCTCCCCTAACAGCTCCGCCTCCGCTATCTCTTTCTCAAACCGTCCGAAGCGCGCGACGACTTTATAGTGCGCCATCTTCGGACTGTGCCATACTAGTGCGGTGTGATGTCCGTATTTTTCCTCTGGCAAGTCGAATATAAGGAAAGAATGGCCGAACAGGAACTGTTGCTTGGATCCGAAAGGCAACTTTAACCGAGGCCACCACATGTCGAGGATTCGTTTCAATGCGCCCTACCGCCACACACCTCTGCATTTATACCGCACGGGCGCTAAGTATTACTCGAATAGCTGAGCGTCAATCACGCAGCAGGCTCAAGACTGCTGTTCGGTTACGTGCAAGAACGTCAGGGTATCTCACATGCGGAAATTAGCTATCCTACACGTTGTCGCCGATACATCCTCGCAAAGCTGAAATGGAAGGACATCAAACCCAGGGGGTTGTACTCATCCTTCGTCTCATGAACCAAATGCGAACTCGAATCATCATCGAGGTCAAAAAAATAGAGAAGTTGAACGATAACCGAAGTGTTTAAGAACTTCTCCGAGTCGAGTTCAAGCTCCGCAGTATCAGCGTTCATCTAATCTGAGGCTTAGAAAATTGACAAGCCAAGTCGAACCAAAATGAATCGTAAGGAACAAGGCACTGCGCCGCGGCTTAGACCAATCAACAATCGAGCCCTACCAGCGTCTCTTAGTTGTCGCAGCTTAGCTACTAGGAACAGAACCGAGTAGCGCGCAGCATGTTCGAGTTGAGACTGAGGGTCAAGCAAAAATTTGACGATCGAAGGCCACACGACTTTGATCATGTCGTGCATACATTTAGGCAGTACAATTGTAGATATGGCCGTTGAGAGTTCGGAGCTTGCTTAGTACCTCCAAGACTGGGCTCCCGGCTGATTCGAACCAATTTTGCTTCCAAGAAGCTCATGGTTTTCGTCCATAAAGCATAATCTCTTATTCAGGATGAATTTGGGTATGTGCATTCGCATAACTGACCTGAGCGATTGGAATGGTCGAGGAGCGAGAGTGGTTCAACTGTTGACTATTGTTGGCCAGCAGCTCTGATGGGGAGCACGTGCGGAAAAATTTCCCAAGTTCTCGACAATTCAGTCTTTCTGAATTCACTTTTATGAATGCTGCCGAGGGAGCTTCTGCTACGCCTACGTCCACGTCTGGCGCAAAGACAATCCTTCGATACACAGGAATTCCGCCTTCATGGCTCGATAAACGCCCAAAACTTCCTTCGAGGAACTGGCTTATCTTCCTCTCGGTCACCTCGTCTGTCGCTGGATTATATATATACGACCGCCAGCAATGCAAGGCCATCCGAAAGTCCTACGTTGAAAAAGTCGCGCATCTGGCCGATGAACCCGTTGGATCCCTCTATCGACCTCGGAAAGTGACGGTGTACGGTGGTAAATGGCCCGGAGACGAGGATCACGACCAAACCCTCAAGTACTTTAGGAAGTACGTCAAGGTCGGGGCGAGAGCTCCCTCGGTCTTTTATTGTCGCTGACATTCAAAATGGTAGCCAATTCTTGTCGCTGCCGCAGTCGACTATGAGATGATTGGCGGAAAAAGATTAGGCGACATCGCCAAGCGTGTTGCAGATGATATAAAAACACAACGTCGATTAGAGGCCGGACTGGACGCTCTTCCAGAGGTTTTCAAAGAACTGCCGACGTACCAAACTCCTGTGGAGGCACGTCAATCCAAAGTAGGAGGCGGAATCGTCATCGTCGGGCGACCAACCTTCAAGGAGTTTATGAATGGGCTGAAGAGGGGATGGACAGAACCGTTGGATAAAGTGGACCATGACGAGATACTCGCTCAAGAGTTAGAGATGGACGGCCGCTTCGATGAGGAGGAGGATGAGCCTCAACGGTCTGAACCCAAACCGTTTGAGCCTCTGATTGAGCCCCCTTCGTTCTCTTCAACTGCACCATTACCACAAATTCCTCCTCTTCCTCCCCTTCTGCTGGTCCCTTTCACAGACATACTTGGCTTCACCCAAATCCCGCTCATGATTTGGCAGTTTTTCAACCGGAGACACGATGTCCGTGCAGGGGCGGAGGCAGGTTTTAAGCTCGTTATGGGCCAAACTCGTCCATTTTCAATTCCATCCAGCACATCAGAGCCGCTCTTCTCCGACATCACGTCCTCGACTAGCGAGACCGCCTCTGACCTTGACTTCGACAAGGAGTGCGAACGCCACTTCCGATCTTCCCTATCCAAACTTCCATCGGAGAACGCCAAAGCGCGCGAAAAATACTACGCCGAGCTGAAAACAAAACTAGAGATCGCGCGCGCACTTGCACGGGGCACGAGGGAACCTACAAAGGAAGAGGTCCGGAATCCTCCACCGACAGAGGTGGAATTGCGTGCTGAGCGGATGAAAAAAGAAAAGCGGTGGCGAGGGGACTTGGAGGGTTGGCAGATTATCGCGCCTGCAACGAAGGTTGCCTGGGATAATCGTTTCCGGGACGCTCTTAGTGTATATGTCGATCCTCCGCCAGGCTCTGACTGACGTGCCTCGATATTTTCTAATCCATTTACTTGCTCAAAGTAGTTGCAGAGGACAGCAGCGGATACAGTGCTCAATTGATGACTGTCGATACGGTCCAACAGCTTGCTTTCCATCCAAACATGCCGATCATGCCGACTAGTACTCAACTCTTTTCAAGTCGTGGTCGCTTGCCTTCAATTGCCAACCGCTTCGTGACCTGCGCTTCTCGCCACGATGAGCCCAAGTGCGCCTTGTTACTCTACCGTTGGCCTCTTGGCCTCTAGATCTCTTCTTGACTGGCCTCGACTCGGTGAAATAAGTAGCATGGCCTCTTCCATTCTGGGCGGCGGGGCTGAGGCGGCTTGAACTTTATCGCAAACGGACACGTAAAGTTCCAGCGTTTTCCTTTCTTTTTCGAGCCACCTCTCCCAGTCTTTTTGCCTTCAAGGTCGCTGCGGCTCCACCATGTTGCGTTCTTTCAACGTTGGCGCGGACCAACTCGTTTCGATCATCGAGGAAGAACGCGCCAGTGCTTCGGAGGTCTCCCGTCAACAACTGGCGCAGACACAGAACCAGTTCAACGCGTTTCGAAACGCTGCATATACTTCCTTTGCTCAAAATGAAGCCATAATCATTCAGCACAGCCAAGAAATTGAGACGCTCATGAAGAAAGTGCAGGAGTACCAGGAATTGCAACATACGCTGGGCAAAGTCGGCATCTACTATCATCATGGGCGTCTCGCGTTTGGGGATCTGTGGGGAGAGGTTGCGTGCGGATTAAGGCCTGGCTCGCCGAATCTTCCTCGGGGGCCGCCGTTCTTGCTTCCCACGCACGTGGTGAACGCGTTAGCAGAACAATGTCGAGCCGAAAATTCTCGACGAGGCCGAAACTTAGCCAAAATTGCTCGGTTGGAAAACTTGGTACGGTGGTATCAAGATATTCACGAAACGAAGTTTCCGCCAGCCCTCAATATCAATTTGGCCCCGCCTGTCGGTGAGCGGTCCGCATGTCGTTATTTTCTTGCTCTGATCGCCTCCAAGTTGGAACGAAGGCTTTGAAACGGGAAATGGAAGCTCCAGTCCTCGAACCCGCAGCGAAACGATCTAGGTTGAATGCGCCGGTTCAACCTGATCGGGCCGTTGCTGGTACGCCGATGCTTAGCGCCGCCGCCGCGTTCTCGCCTGTCTCTGTCCCGACTCCTACTTTCTCCCACCAAATACACACTGTCGGAGGTGTGCTCTCCAATTGTCAGCGTAGGCATTGCTATTCTTAACGGTTCAGCACAGACACTTCCAATTCTTCTCCTCAAATCATGACCAATGCCACTCCTACGCTGGTTTCTCCGGTCATTGACCGCTGGAATTACGCCTTGACAGAACCTGTTGTATCAGGACCATCCCGCGAATTTGTACTCCCTCCTCTGGCTGCTTTTGTGGATGCACATTCGTGCACGTATTATCTCTGGTTCTCGATCCGCATGTCATTGTATAGGCGCTTGGGCGACCCTCAGTCCACCTGTGCGCGTACCACCTCCACAGCGGAGCAGTGGGAACTCAAACTTCACAACGATAGAAAAGGCACAAGAAAATTTTGTTTCAACCAGAAGGTATTCGATACATCTGGAGTTCGCTGTACGTCGTGCGGCATGCCTCCCATCCTTCCCAGTATCAGCCACAATATCCCTCGTCGCGCTGACGGAACTCCCATCCAATCCACCGACCTCGACTCGCCTGTCCTTCAAGCGTTCATCCTCGCAGATCTGGAATTGGCTCATGCCAAGCTTCAGTTCGAACAGACGGATGATATATTGCTAGATGTCCAATCGCGGTCGGCCTACCAGTGGGCACAACGATTGGAAGCTCGGGGTGTTATATTCCGGAATTCATGGGATCCCTCTTTCACCACAGTACCTCTAGAGACGCCAGATCTCACTGCCAGGCGTCCGTGGATCGTTGATTTTCACGATCTGCTTCGGTCCTGGCCCAAGTCCGAGTCGATAGGCCCATTACCGGTGCTCGAAACTGGAGAGGGAGTGAACCCAGGGTATCTCGATGCTTTGACGAGCTTTGAACAGCGGATGATCGCCTTCTACTTGGAAACTGTTTCGAGGACGCTTGGGACTTCTCCGGCACGACCACGAAATAGACTTGAAATCGAAGCCCTCCCAGAACCATACCGAAACATGCTTCTATAATTTTGGACCAGAGTCTCGTCGCCGTTTCATTCGATATCAATACGCATCGATATTTCCCTTGATCTACCAGCCGAAAGTAACGAATCCGTCTTTTTGTGCACTGTTGCAATTATAGCCACTAAATAAATGGCGCTTGTGTACTTTCCGAATGAGGCAATGTAAAAATCTCCTAAGATGGGCAGGAGCGGTTGCCTCGAGTCGCTCACTTTCAGGAGGGGTGGAGCTCGACGGTCGAGGGAATAAATTCAGATGAATGCATTGTGCTGAGGATGCGAAGGGTCGTCTTGGCCTCAAGTCACGTCGTCCATTTTCAGGAGGGGTGGAGCTTGACATGATGGTGGAGGGAATAGGTACCAATGAATGCACTGCTGAGGACGCCAAGGGTCGTCTTGACCGCAGGGGAGTGCAGTGTATAAGAGAGGAAATGGGTTTAGTCCTGGAATATTGGGTCAGTCGATAGAGTCCGAAATGGGAGGGGATAGTATCTCTGATGGCAACATTTCGGCTTTGATCGGCGGCCTTGCTCTTGTTCGAATTCTCGCTGCAGTAATGCTCTCCTTAGAGATTTCGTGGCCGAGAATCTGCGGGCTATTTACTCTGTGACTGAATGCCCGACTTCATTCTGACCCACGGTTGGTTTCGGAGGTCTCAGTCTACGAGTTCCATTGTGCACGATAACAAAAAACAAGCTTGTCGAGGTTCGTTTAACAGCCTCATCCTACGATTTCCACCGCCCCGCTATTCAGCCAAGCGTCCAACTCCTTCATGTCATCATCTTGTTCTTCCGTCTCAAAATCTGCATTCGTTTTCCCTGCGTTCATCTCGAAATGCACCGTTTTTTTCCCGTCAAGTGCTAGTGCCGTTTGTGAAGATTTCAAGGCCGAATCGAAAGTGAGAGCTGGGTGAGTCATGGAGATGTCGCTAGCGGCCTTAGAGTCGTCGGACGCGGTTGTCAACGCAGGCGTAGTCGGGAAGATATCGCAATCTAGAATAAAATCGTCGCACTCTTCGTAAGTTTCGCCGCCTGGGGAACGGGCGCCAAAGTCGTCGGGCGCTTGTAGGTCGTCGATTTCGTCGGAATCGTCGGAAAACTTGGAGGACAACAAATCCCTTCCGGTAGATCGAGTTTCCTGCTATGAAGCGTTACAGCGTTGGACGCCGATTTGAGAACGATAACGAACCATGGTACGCTTTGAGTTCGAGACACCTGCTGGCGAAGAAGAGAAACTTTGACTTGTTCCGACCTCGAAACGAGAGCGCTTAGGCGGCGGAAGAAACTCTCCAGAGCCTGGGTACCGCTTCCGGGACGGCAGAGGTGTTGAAGGTAATGGCTTCTGGACACCTTTACTCGCGACTTGTTTTGAGGGCCTGGGCGACGAAGCAGCCGAGTTCGCTAGGTTCTCCAGAAGATCTAATGGCACATGACGGATGAGAGAGTCGATTTCAGAGTCAGAATAGTTTGTTTCTGCGGATGATTCTCGTTTCTTCTTGCCAGACTTCAGGAGTTCGTGCGGCTCTGGAAGGTCGTCGTCGTCCTTCAGGTCAGGAATAGAACAAGAAGTTGCGGGTTGTCCGTCACTCAATTGAGTTAGTTCGACGTCGAAATTGATGGGAGGTCTCTGTTTGCGCTTGAGTTCGCTCGTGGGCTCCAGTTTCAAACGACCGCCCTCAGGGAGCTTGAGGCTGACATTAGTACGTTCGTGTAACCTTTCGAGGCTTTCCAGTGTGGCGTCGTTATCCTTCGTTTGTTTCGTCTTTTTCGATCGGGGTGGGGAAGCAACCGAAGTCCACTCGGCTTTAGAGCTGACAGACGCCTCTGCCCGTTTCTTCGGCTGCTTTGGGGGTTCGGCTAATCCATCGCGGCAGCTGCAATACAATACCTAAGCCATCACCTGGAGGTCCCCAGATTGACTACGTACCACAGGTGACGACACTTGGTCTTGTCCTTACAAGGGTGATTGCACCTGGCGCTTCATCAAAAAGAGTCCTCGGATGAATGGAGGGATTCATACTTGTAGTTACCATTTGCCAACTTCTTCGGCTTTGACGGTGAACCATCTGAAATTTTCGGAACGTCTTGAGTAGATTTCGTCGCATCATTTTTGACTGACAACTCAAGGTCAATTGAGCATCTGGGAATTAAAATGCTGATCAAACCTCGCGGCTTTGTGAGATCTCTCACTACCGGATCCCTCACGACTTGTGGTTCGGGAATTTCATCGCCATGTTCATCGACATTCATGTTCCAAAAATCCGGGTCGTCTTCCAGGCCCTCCAAATCGAGTTCCTCGTCAAAAGTAAGGACAAATCATAAAGTAAAAAAGGCTTTCCTCACCAGGGCCGTTGGAGGACGGGTATCTCGAGTCGGATATTCTTTGTACGCAACTTTGGGTTTGTAAGTTTGAGTCACCGTAACACCAACAATGGATTCCTGAAGATGGATTAGATACCAGAGAAAAAAAAGTCGATGGATGTAACTTTCAGATGTGATATAAACCACAACCGATTGGCTGGGTTTCGTGAGCTCTGCCGTAATTTCAAAAGTTTTAGTATCTTTGAGCGCTTTAGTCCTGATGAGAGAATTAATATCGGAGAGCAAAAGAAGAAAGTCTGTTCACGGTATCCTTCGGAAATCAATCATCTCCAAATCCGAAGTGAGAGTCAATATCGCGGTCATTTGAGTACGGCTCTTCGGTTGCTTCTTCCCCTTCGACGCACTCGACTGTTCGACTGCCAGCCCACAAGTTATGGACAGTTCAAGTTCCACTGGATCTGCCCCTCCGTTTGATTGAACTCCTACTTCTTGTACCGCCAAAGTATACTGGGGGAATTCCTTTACTGATGCAAGAACTTCGTGTCCGAATGGAGACCGCCGGTTAAGAAGCTGAGATTGAATGTCAGTGAGAAGTCACGAAGGGTCAAAGCTGAACGCTTGCCGTTTCGATCCTGTACGGCTGCTGGCTCCCCAAAAGTGCCAGAGAAGTGATCCCGTTCTCCGCGAGTACCTGAGAATGGGCCAAGTTGAAAGCCCAATCATTGATACATGAATTACCATTACCTTGAGACTAAGAGGCAAAGAGGTCAGTTGTCAGTGGTTGAAAGGTTGTCGAGTAAATCGTTCACGGGCAACTCACGATTTTTCTCCGATCGACTCAATTTGTCTCAAAACCACAGGACGATCCTCCCAGGCTTTCGCAGTTAAACAGCGAACTCTACGAAGTCGGTGAGTGGCCTAACGAAAACAAACGAAGCGATGAACTGACAATTCCAGTCCATATTTTAATTGAGCGCCTCGTTTCTTCACAATAGCCACTTCAACAACGACTGTAGAATCATCAAAACGTTTACCCAAGAGAAAACTGGCACAAATACCTCTTGCTATTCTCGCAATATGCTTGAACACTGAAAAGGCCTCCAGGCTCGGTTGACTGTCGGAACTTTTGTATTCCGGCGAGTTGAGTGATATACCGCCGAGAACAGCCTGAAATGGTTGATGACGAGGTGGGAAACATTCAATGATGAAGCGTACTTGGATCAAAAGAAACACTTTATCGGACGTTTTCTCTACTTTCTTGACTTCAAAGCGGATATCGTTGTGTTTTCGAAGCTTGTTGTAAACCTGAAATAGTTTAGATCGAAAATGACTGGAAATCCAACCACTATATACAGTTTTCTCCGAAGCTCTCAACTTTGTTTCCGATAACCTGGGGTTAGGGTTAGGATGCGACATTTAGAGGGTGGCTGTGCTTACTCTTCCGACCCCGAAATCATCTCCAGCTATGTGCGAAACCGTCAACGCGGCGCTGTGTATGGATTGGTGCTGAAACTCACAATGTTCCGCAACGTCGGGTGTTCCGGCAGCGCCAAGATTAACCCCATCTACGGTTAAATCTGTGAGCAGTGTGACCAGGACCGCGCGTTTTTTTACCGTTGACTGTCGGACGTAGAACTGTAAAAAGTTCAGAGGGCATTTAAAACGCAAATCCGTACAATGACCCGCCTTGCTCATGATGTCCCCGAATTCGGTCGAAGCCAAAGCACCGCTTTTATCTCCAGCCTGCGCTTCAGCAATCAACTTGGTGTCCCTCAATTTTTCGACGCTCTGCATGACCATGTCGTCCACTCTCTCCTCCCACGTCTGATTTTCGCCCTTTCCGAGCGCATAATGCGCGGGGTTCTTCTGAATGCGCTGGAACAAGAAGGAGCTCCGTAACCACTCCTTCGCCGATCGAATGTTAGTTATCGTGCCGAGCCCGATTTCCGAGTTGATATGCTCGGAAAGGTTGTTATGTAGAGAGCTCTCGACAATGGTCTTCCCTTGAACGAGCTCCCGGTACTTCTTTTCGAGATCTGTTTCACAGATAATTATTGCAATCCCGTCCTTGTCTGTGACTTTCTTTAATCTCGATATTTAGGAGCAGACAGAGAAGATTTTACCGAACTGAGGCCGACCCTGGACGCGAAAAAATCAGTATAGGTCCCGTGTGGGTTGGGATTAACTCACCGCGCGACCGAGCATCTGCATGACATCGAGGTCCGAATATTCCGCAGACACATTATTTTGGAATATCTGTACACCCTTGATCACAACCGTGTGCGCCGCTGGATCACGAACATATCATAAACGTTCAAGTTTGTAAAAGCGACGACACGTACGCAAGTTCACACCAACAGCCAGGGTCTGAATAATTTAGTCAAGCAGATGAAGAGGGTCACAAAGAGACGCACTGAAGTAGCAACAACCACTCTCAAAAGACCTTTAAGGTATAGATCCTCAACAGCGCGTCGATCGTCAATCGTTAATCCAGCGTGGTGTACTCCTATCCCGAACGCCGCAAGTTCTGGCAAGATCGTCAAGATGGCAAAAAAAAAATTCAGCGGTGACATACCTCCTAGATGTTTCTCGTGGAAGACCTGCTCAATTCTGCAGGTAGCATTAGGGGCTATAAGAAAGCATGGAAAAATAAAAACTACCGCTTCGGATGAGACCACGGCAGAGGTTGCCTCGTTTTTTCAGCCTCGGTATAATCCTTAAGCAGTTGATCCGCAGTCGTGAGGACCCCTTATCAACAAGTCAGTCCATGTATAATCTACCGAAAGCCGATTCACCTTTTCTAGTGCTCACAAAGACTAATATGGGTTTTCCGATCGAGTGCGCCTGCAGCGCCGGAAACACTTTGTAGTCGCTGTGACCGTATGATTAGGTATTGTAAAGGATCGACAGTGTGGAGCAAATTTACAGTTTTCTAGCAAAGGAGAAATCATTGTCGCCTCGCTGTCGAGGGACGCCAACGACGTGTCGAGTGAGCTTGCAAGGGCGGAAGTCTTCACCGAACTAGTTGACGAGTTAACATTCGGACCTCTTCAGTGCGCAATCATACTTGAAAAACGATAGCTGCGTCGTCGCGCCGCTTATTGCCGATCCAAGCCGCAATATCGTGGATGTTGGGTACCGTCGCGGAAACAAGAACGAACCGCACCGTCGAGCCGCGCGTCTTCATACGAGATATCACGACTTCCAAGGTACTACCGCGAGTTTCATTCAAGATATGAACCTGGGAGATGCTGATCGGCCAGAAAAGTATGAATATATGCGCGAAATAATACCTCGTCGACGAGGAAAAGCTGTATCTGAGACAGGATTTGGCCATGGTCACCCCTGCAGAAAGAAGATTTGACTTGATGAAGACGAAGGAGCGGTCACTTGTACCAATTACGGGTTAGACTATCCCATTTTTCGCCCTGGCTGATGTCAAAAGTGGTTGTGAAGGATGAGAAGGAGCCTCACCGTGGTAATTCTGGATAAAATCAGTTTTACTTCCGAGGTTCAGCAATAGGAAATCTTACATGATAGTAGCATTTTTCGCGTCACCCCATGCACCTCTGCCGAATTGAACGGTGTCTCCGGTCAACTCGCAACCTGTTTTGATATATCAGGGATGACGAGAAAGAGAGCAGATTTATTCAAAGCACACATTTGATTCCCAGAGGATCGAACTTAGACGACCAATCCCTCTGTCTCTCGGAGCAAAGAGCCTGCCAGCGAAATTAAATCGAAAATCAGAGAGTCGGAGCACTACGCACTTTGGTAGGCGCCATGTACACGCATTTCACAGACTCCCCAGATTCCTTGGCTTGTCGGAGCATACGGATGATCGCTAGCTCGAATAGAACAGTCTTCCCGCTTCCCGTCGGCGCTTAATTACTGTGTAAGTGGTGTCGGGCTCAACTGGGAGAGTCCGTATTACCACTTATGACCTGTAGCGAAGAGGTTAGAAGGTACTGGGCGACAGAGTAAGGAATATACCATATTCTCGTCACTCTTCGAGACCTGAATCAGAGAAATGAAGTCCCTGACGAGCTGCAGAGACGTTGACGCACCGTCTCAAAGCAAGACGACTGAACAGCGTTGAAGACTCCAAACTTGAATATTCCGCGGTACATATCAGCTGAGAGAGAGGGTTGGTATTGAATCGTTGCAGAATGTAGACAACTCACGAAGCTCAGAGACAGGACGGAGACGAATGCCAGAGGAGTTCCGGGGATTCGATCCCCTATCTGGTGGAGGCAAGATCGGCGCAGGGGCTCGAAAACCCTGCCGCTGCTGGCCGAACTGGGGCTGATATTGGGCATGCTGCTGCTGCGTTTGCATATGGGATGAGGCCGCGTGGAAGGAAGGGGGAGCTTGGGATAAATGAGTTTTTTAGATAGATGATCACACACAAAATCTGACCTGAGTATCGGGGAGCACCAAATGTGGCATATTGTTGGGGGTAGTGATCTTGAGTCGACGAAGGGTAGTGTATCGGGTCGTCTTCGTAGTAAGGAACATCGTCATCTTCTATCTCATATTGCGGGATCTGGGATGACCCAGACGCGACTCTCTCTGGTGGAGATGGAGATGAATAGGGTTCTGGTTCTCTCAGTGAAAAATGAGGCTGAAAGACGCAGATACGCGCCTATTTCGTCCGCATAGTAGGGATCATTCAAGTGTGCTCCTGTTTGCTGATATTCTTGGTCAAAATAATCTCCCTCGTCTGCATTTTGATAATACTGGTAGCTCATGGTGACTGAGGAGCTGGTGAAGAGCTGGTGAAGGTCAAGCTCAAAGGAGCGCTGATCACGAGATCGTGTGTGTTGTGTGACAGATAACGATCACGGGTGGTTCTGTCACACCGCGTTTCTGCACCGAACCACCATCCCCATAACTTTGAAGCGGCTTCTCCCCTACATTTTGCAGGAAAATATACAGGATGGACTCTCACGAGGCTCAGCTAGCCAAAGAGCAGGAAGAACGGAAGAAACTGGACGAGTACATTGAAAAGTATCCATCGAAAATCAGTCCAAACAACGCGTGGTTGACGGAAGCACCAGGATCCACTACTCTGATCGATACACCGACGATGCGTACGAGTATCGTCACGTAATTCTTCCTAAGCAACTCCTTCGACTTGTTCCAAAGAACCTCTTCAACGAGGAGCAGGGGACACTCCGATTGCTCTCAGAGCCAGAGTGGCGAGGTATCGGCATAACGCAGAGTCTCGGTTGGGAACACTATGAAGTACACGGTATGTCGTTTTTCTCCCACTTTACACCAACCTAACAGCGCGCAGCCCCCGAACCCCACGTCCTTCTCTTCCGACGACCAAAGGACTTTGTCCCTCGTTGAGTGAAAGGCGGTGCTGCCATTTATGAATTTTGACCCCATTCTCTAGCTCAGCAACACGCCAACAGCAAGGCTACGCGTCGCAGATAACTGCAGCTCCTTCAGTCTTGCCGTTTTCTGTACTCTCAGGTTGTTGTTTCACACTTGTGTACCGAGTTGTATGCCACCTACATGTTCGTGTTTTCCCTTCTACCCCAAGTTAGTGTTCCGCCTATGTATTCTGCTATCGATATGTTTTGTGCGTTTGCCCCTCGGTCACACAAGCACCAAGCCCAACACGTCGCAGTGTTCTTGGTATGTATACCTGGCTTGATCTCTTGATCGATATCGCTAAAATTTCTACAGATGTTCCAACTTGAAACGTCTTATTGCGTGCGCTAGCCTAGTGGTCGCATCCAATTGAAAACCACTGGTCTTTGTTAGGTTCGGAACAAGCCCGCGAAGGTCCGGCCCGGCGCGCCGGGGTTTGTCTTGCTCGTATCTCTGCCCTTTCTCGACGTCAATGTGCAGTACTTGAATCTACTTCCACGCTGTTATAACTTGCTTTCCATCCATCCACACTCCCAAAGATGACCCCTCGACGTCGCAGACTCGATCAAATTTAGGCCGTTGAAGTGAAATGTCGATGCCGATGAATGTCCATTATCTTTGTGTATTCGACGAGGACTGAGGTCAGCCATTAGAGAATTCCTTCTTTAATTTACCCATTCCTTCTCCTGACTCAGCGGCCAACCAGTGCCTTCCGAACGGCAGACCGCATTTGCGCTCCGATGCCCTCCATGCTTTTGTGTTTATGCTCGTGGCCACCATTTAGTATCCCGGCGTTTACTTGACCTAGTTTTATGCTGGATTCTGAGGTACTTTCAGCACGAAGCAATGCCCATCGTGTCAGCCGTGTTGTACCAAACTACTTACAGTATGCCTTGTATGCCTTGACTGTTTATTCCAGTTGCAACAGCCGCCTATTGTATACCAATCGACCGTCGCTGACCCAATTGGGAATGCCGGATTTGGAGCCGAGTCTGACGGAACAACAATGGAAAAAGTCTGACTGTGAGGGTTCATGCTCAGACGACAGGCACACACAATAACCTCGTATCTTGCCACATCCCAGTACAGAGCATCCGTCCCTCCCTCGCTCGTTTTCCGCGCTGGAATGGCCACAGTCTCAGACTGGGAACGCGTCACCCCCGCATCTGGCTCCGCACCTCCGTTCTCCGTCTTCACCAAGTCTCTGCAGAAATCGGCGCAAGATGATCGAGAGTATAGGTTAATTCGGCTGGAAAATGGCCTCGAGGCCATGCTTGTCCACGATGCCAAAGCAGACAAGGCTGCTGCCAGTTTGGATGTCGCGATCGGCCACCTCGACGATCCGGTACGAGAATACGCGTTCTTCGGTGTTTTTTGGTGCTAATCGATCGCAAGGACGATATGCCTGGTCTCGCCCACTTTTGCGAGCATTTGTTGTTCATGGTGGGTCCATCTATGTCTGTGTTCGAAATCAGATATCGATATCGTTTAGGGAACCGAACAATTTCCTCGAGAGAATGAATATTCGGAATTCTTAACCAAGAATAACGGCTCATCCAACGCCTACACCTCCACGTCCAACACCAACTACTATTTCAACGTAGCTACCCCAGCGCTCTCGCAGGCCTTGACGCGTTTCGCTGGCTTTTTCCATTCGCCGCTCTTTGCCCCGTCATGTACCTCGCGGGAACTCAATGCCGTGGACTCGGAGCACAAGAAGAATCACCAATCCGACATGTGGCGCATCTTCCAGCTGGGCAAGCACCTGAGCGTTCCAGGACATCCTTGGCGCAAATTCGGTAGTGGTAACCGCGAGAGTTTGTCCGACGCGGCAAAGCGCCTCAAGGCCAAAGGTCGTCTGGAAAATACTCAGAATGGGCATCTCGTCGCGTCTCCTATCCCGTCGCGCCTGTCTTCCCCCGCCCCGTCTGTATCGTCCGCGGACAGCGGTGAGGCCGAGGCTGACGGTGGTGCTGTCGGTCGCGAAACACGGCGGAGGCTCATCGAGTGGTGGTCGAAGGAATATTGCGCCAGCAGAATGCGCCTCTGCATCCTTGGAAATGGCAAGCGCTCGTCCGTCTCCCGTTATAGTCCTTTTAACACTGGTATAGAATCTTTGGACGATCTGGCGATCCTCGCTTCCAAGCTCTTTTCGCCCATCCTTAACCGTGGCGCTACGCTCCCTATGGTAACGTCGTCCCCAACAGGTCCTGACGAGCAAGGGGTACGTCGGGCTGGTCTGCTTTTCGTGCCGTTCCACCACTTACATGGCTGTTCTCAGACTCTTGTCGCGATCCAAACAATAATGACCTTCCACGCCCTCGAGATTACTTTCCCGGTCGAGTGGCAACCGCCTTTCTGGCGCCATAAACCCATGTCATTTATTTCGCATTTCGTCGGCCATGAAGGTCCCGGCTCGATCCACTCGTACCTCAAGACCAAGGGATGGATTACCGGCCTTAGTTGTGCATCGCAAAATCTCGCCCGTGGTCTGAGCACGTTCAAAGTAACCGTTCATCTTACCATCGATGGGTTCCGTGCGTCTATGCTTCCCCCGTTGCTCTATTTGGCTAACCGGGAGCAGAGAACCACCGTGAGATCTCACTCACGGTTTTCAAGTACCTCGAACTGCTGCGGGAGTCGCAGTTTGAGGGATTCCATCAGCATGAAATGGTGACGCTTGCGCAGACCAAATTCCGCTTCAAGGAGAAAAGCCGCCCCGACTCTTACGCGACATGGGTTGCGGAGCATATGACGCGCCCAGTCCCGCTTGAGCTCGTGCTCTCTGCACCCGCACTGATGTGGGATTGGGACGGCGATGACCAACCTGGAGGCGGCGGCGAGGCGAAGGTCCGCGCGTACCTCGATACATTCCGCGTGGAGAATGCGCGTGTCACGCTGATGGCGAAAGGCGAGGAGCACGCTAAACTTGCGCCGAACGCGGTCTGGAAGAAGGAGCCGTGGTACGGCACCGAGTATTACGTCGAGAAATTCGACGATGCGTTTATTCAGCGGGTGCGTTTTTCGGCTCTCTGCGTGCACGTTGTGTGACCTCCTTACTACAGGCCCAAGGCTCCAACGACATCAAGGAGCTGTATCTACCAGGACCAAATAAGTTTGTACCAACCAACGTTGAAGTTGAGAAACGTGATGTAGCTGAAGTGAGTGGTTTTCGTATTCGATAACCATTTTGTTGACCGTTCTCGCAGCCACTGATGCGCCCACATCTTATTCGTGAAACTCCGTTGTCAATCCTTTGGCATAAGAAAGACGATCGCTTCTGGGTCCCTAAAGCACACGCCATAATTGATCTGCGGAGGTAGGCGTTCACCGTCGCTGCCGTTTTGCCACTAACCCGCTGCCGTG
Organism: Mycena haematopus; assembly: GCA_029281435.1. Classification (NCBI taxonomy): domain Eukaryota; kingdom Fungi; phylum Basidiomycota; class Agaricomycetes; order Agaricales; family Mycenaceae; genus Mycena; species Mycena haematopus. The sequence continues at coordinate 167,404 of JARJCV010000040.1, forward strand.
TATAGTCCTTTCGGCAACGCTTCGCCTCGTGCAGCAATCCTGACAAGGCTGTATTCGGACGTTGTCAACGATTCTCTGACCGAGTTTGCGTATGATGCATCCCTCGGCATGCTTGAGTATAACTTCGTTCCTCATTCCAACGGGTTGTACGTTGCTATGAACGGATTCAACGACAAAATGTCCGTCCTCGTGAAGGCCGTCTTGGAAAAGATAAAGGGCATTGTAGTTGCGGCTGACCGGCTTGCGGTCATGAAAGAACAGGTCTCTTTTTTCGGCTCTTTCTTTTTCACTTGCTGATTTGTAATCCGTTTAGGCTAAAAGAGATCTAGAAAATTTCTTCCTCGGACAGTCGTATGCGCTATCGGATTATTACGGACGTTATATCGTGGCCCAACAACAATGGACGCTAGAGAAACTGTTAAAAGAGCTGCCTTGTATGTTTTTATTATTCTCACGACATTGATTTTCACTCGATTTTTTCTTCATCAGCCGTCACAGCAGAAGAGCTCCAGCAGCACATTAAGCTGCTTCTCTCAGAGGTGCAGTTGCGAATGCTCGTCACCGGCAATCTACATAAGCATGTAAGAATGCGCACACTCCCCTCAGCTTTCCTCAATTCCTGTTCGAATCTAGGAGGCGATCAAAATTGCGGAGATGGCCGAAGAGGACTTGGGTCCATCCAAACTAACACCGAGTGAACTGAACGACCACGCTTTGGTCCTTCCACGAGGTATGCCTTCGACCATCCCCGTCGATACACTCCTCATGTGGCTGCAGCTTCTAACCACACATGGGCCTCCACAATCCCCAACCCGAACCAGGCTAATTCCGCGCTCACCTACTATCTCCACCTCGGTCCAATCGTCGACCAGCATTTGCGCGTCACCTCGTCGCTCCTTACGCAAATTTTACAGGAGCCGGCATTCAATGTGCTGCGCACCAAAGAGCAGCTAGGGTATATCGTCTCATGTTCTGGGTGGCTGCTCGCCGGGCAGAGCGAGAAGGGGCTGCGGATTGTTGTGCAGAGTGAGAAGAGGCCCGGGTATCTGGAGGACCGCGTTGAGGCCTTCTTGGAAGGGATGAAAGTGACCATAGAAGACATGACTCCGGAAGTGTTTGCGGAGCACAAAGAGAGCTTGAAGAAGCGGTGGACGGAGGCAGAGAAGAATCTGACTGAGGAAGTTTCGAGGTTGGCAGTCTATGTCACCAACGGACAGTGGGATTTCCTCCGGAGTATGTTCTTCTGTCGCTTTGTGCCAATGGGGCTAATACCTGTTGCTTAGGTCAAAAGGACGCGGAGTTCATCCAGCAAGTCACGAAGGAGGATGTCCTGCGCATGTTCCTCAACGACGTGCACCCCGCCTCCAAGACGCGAGCAAAGCTTTCCATCCACATGCAGTCGCAGAAGCCTCGCCAGCCGCGAGTCAGCTCGGCTGCCACGGAGGCGTTCGCGGTGCTCGTCCGTGAGAAGGCGGTTGTGGGGCTGACTGAAGCCGCGTGGAATGATGCCCCCAATGGCGAAGACCACCCGCAGCTGCCCGATTTCGTGAAGTACTGGACGACTATTCTCGGGGAGAAAGAGGGGGGCTGTGAGTTGCTCGCCATGATACCGGACCTGGTGTCTAGGTACCCTGTGCCAGGCGAAGGCGAAGACGTCGCTCGACCAGGGGTAACATACATTACGGACGTAGAGGCGTTCAAGAGAGGGCTCGTTGCGTCCGTTGATCCTGGTCCAATGGAACAATGGGGCGATCTTCCGATATCCAAATTTTGAATTTACATTACCTCGCATAGAGCTTGGGCCTATAATGTACAATTGTATTTTGACTGATTCTACTTAATGCCACTTTCGTTTCATGAACTCCGCCCTGAATTTCTGAGAATAATGAATCCCAAGATCGGAATAGATAGTTCGACAACTTACTTGTTTATCCTGGTATGGCTTGACGCTGATACCGAGATGCTCGACGGTGTAATGGTCTGAGACTCTCTGATAAAGAAAAGTTTGAACCTGCTCGTCTTGCAAGTTTTCGAACTGTTTATTCCGAACAACCGCTTCCGGCACTCCCTCGTTCCTCCTGTCGTTCTTCAAATTAAGGAGATCAAGAGCATACTCGCACTTGGGAATCGGGCAGTCCCAGACGAAGCGCCCGGGTCGAAGCGTCGGGGGCTGGGCCATATGAAGAAGAATGGGATGATATGGATGCGATGAGGAGTCGGAGTCGTACTCGGAGTCGCTGCATCCTGGAGTGGAGGGTTCCGAAAAATCCGAGTCGTAAGTAAACGCGCGGCGTTTCGAGCTACTCGCGAAAGGTTTGTCGTAGTTCAATGACAGAGGTGGGCTCTACAGTTGCATCAGAAAATTAGCATCAGACGAGCAGCCAGACTGACAACTTGTCGAGTGATGGCTCTGCGCAGCCGTTTTTCCCATTCCTCTGCTGTCCAGCCAAATTTTTCGAGTGTTTTCGCAATCGCTGAAGGACTTCCGTCGTCGTCAGATGCCCAAATCTCGTCGTCTTCATACGTCTGGCTCCAAGTTCCGCTCTTCCGGGCCTTTTTAGCGACGCGAACCTTGCTGATGAACTCGCACCATCGCGCGACATCGATGGGACAACTTGAACTTATCAAGTAGAAGGCAAGAAGCCAGCCAGAGTGTGCAGCAAAACCTTCTCTGACTTCGGCATGTGAGATATGCCGGAGGCGGGGCCTCACCGGCTCTTCATCTTCTTCTGCAAATATTGTGGCATACGACCATGCCTTCTCCTTGTGAATCAACAAATACGCATTGACGAAATTGTTGACCTCTGCGGTATTTGGAGGGATCGCGTACTTGACCGTAATTTCTTTAATCAATGCGACGAGCCGGTATCTGTCAAGGAAATTGCTGCTCAGAAAATATGTTAGACGGTCCATGGTAAGAATCTCGTAGAACCGGTGCCTGCTGGAGTTGAGGATACCAAAGAGCTGAACTGCGAGGCATTTACCCATCTTTGGAGCTCAGAAGAAGACTCTCAGGGTGATCTGTCGCTAAACCAATATTGAGAGCAGAATGAGTTCGGGAACAAGATTGAATTCGTACCAGTCATAAACAGCGCAGGACTTTCTTTTTCAAACTTGATCCAAACGGCAATTTTGGAGCCTTCGGCGGGCTTCTGGCCGTAAAGTCCTTCCAGAGTCAACTGGCGTTTTTGGATTATTTTTCTCGAGTTCTGGCTTGATCGTGCACCCAAGTTTGCATCCCGTTCATTGAGCTCTCTTGTCAGCAGGGTCTTTCCGGCGTCAGAGAGCCACGAAAGGTTTTCGATGACTAGCACGCCAAAGCAGGAGACAGGGTTCGGAGGTTTGGCAGGTGGAATCAGATGTTCGCAAGTATCCAAGCTGAGTGAAAACTAAGGATAAAGCCTTATCTATTAGATCCGAGCAGCCTACCCAATGCTCTTGTTACTTTGTCGTATTCGTAGTTGTCGAAGCTGAGGGAGGTTTCTTCCTTTGACTTTCGTGAATCGGGATGTCCCATGAAAGCTGGCGCGAATAGTTACCTTGGGGGATCCCAGAAGAATTGAGAATCACATCGTCGGGGTACGGTCCAAAAGGCTTTTCAATGAGCTTTTTTATAGTGGTGGGTGCCATCCAAGATGCTAGTTCAACTAGTTGAACGGGCTCTCAAATCAACAAGTGCATCGTATTTCCTTGAATAGTAAGACGCATCTGGAAAATGCCTCAGGTCTGTGGTGGTCTGTGGCAGACCATACAGACCATCCAGACCCACAGACTTCCCCCTGTCTGTACCAGACATAGACAGACACGCGGTTTCTGTGGCAGACCTCCGCAGACCGATAGACAGATAGTGCCACAGACCGGCAGACCAGGGCAGACCATCACATCACGACCGCTTATGATCCATCGCATCAAATGGTAACCGTTTCCTCGGCGAGTCGGAAACTTCTTAAGAGTAGAGCGTATTCGCAGCCCCAAAAATAGCTTTCAGATTTTGAAGATCAACCGCGGAGATAGTGACTGATGTGACGAGCTCACCCTCGAGCTCAACTGTGCGGACGGGAAAGTTCCCAGAAAATTTGGGGATGCAATATAAAACCTTCACTACCTGCCCTACCGAAAAAAAATGGGGCAAAACTAACTCTTGGTGGGCTCTGGGGCCATGCCGATCCCATTTGGGCCGTCACACTTTCGTGAAATCAGGCATCACTTTTTTGACATTTCTGTGATTTCGGGGCTTTTAGAGGGTTGCGAATACGCTCTAGTTACTCCGGCAGCAGATTTGGATTTGGATTTGATGGTGGATTTGGATTTGATGGCCTTACGTGGCGTGCCATAATGTGTTCCCACCATATTGCTCTCGTTCTGAATTTCAACAATTACCTTTTCTTTTCTTCCTCTTTGGCCCCGGAATCTTTCGGGATCAATTGGTGTATTACCATTATACAACCATATGAAAAAACTAGGGAATCAAGAAGGGAGAAGGTATTCAAAAAGACGTACCGGGCCTAACTGTCTATTTGATTCAGTGATGGAAATGAAGTTTTCCATGTTTTGTCCTCGAAACTTACCCTGCAGTTCCAGGAAAATTCGAGAGGTCATCTGCAGGTTACCTGATGACTTCTGCAACCTATGAATATTTTTTCGGGGCGATATTTGTAGCCAAAGGTGGATTTTATGCTCGAGTCACAACCTGTCACTAACAGTGACAATTACTGCAATCGTTGAAATAACAACAACCTTGGTTCTGGAAAGGTTTCAAACGATGTAGAACATATTCTGGTAATCATAGAAGGTCTCTCAAAATTTACCTGATTTTACACATATGCTGGGGGGTCAGACTAGAGACGAGACGCTTGCCATCACAAACTTTGATAGACCGGCAGCGTCTCACAACCTTCGCCTAAGCTTGTCCCTAGGTTTTTTCTCACCAAGCACTCAGGTAGTGTATGCTTCAGTCCCAGATCTTTCTGGGGTCAAAGGGGGAGAAAAGAGACAATGATTGTTGAAATTCAGAACGAGAGCAATATGGTGGGAACACATTATGGCACGCCACGTAAGGCCATCAAATCCAAATCCACCATCAAATCCAAATCCAAATCTGCTGCCGGAGTAACTCTAATGCGGCCAGAACAGAGCGCGGCGTGTAAAATAGGTTCCAAAAATTATATTGGCAAGCAGCTACTGCGACTACATGGAAGTAAGATTGAAACTACATCTATGTTGAACTCGGGAAAACAATCATTCCTTGCGCAACGGAGGATAACCTTTGGGATGAGTAGAATCAGGAAGTCAGTGAGTGAGCTCGACCGAATTAATAATTCCAACGTACATGCTTGGGCAATAAATTGGTATCAGAATCTTGGAGGTAACTAAAGAACAATTGAGTATGGTTATGATAAGAGGAAGACTTGCAGACAGACCAAATGATACTGTAGTACCGACGAGTTCGAGGGCCCGGGACAACTGTGGGGGGGAGAAAGAAGGGATCAACAAGACGGCAGACATCTGAGACTCTTATACATGCCTCGGCAATGGACTTGGTGATTTTTTGCTCAAGAGGGCTGTGTTGATCTGTTACCACCACCATCTCTTGGTGGTCGTAGCACCAACGCAGCTCCCCTGCCGCTGTAGACGGCAGAGGGAGCTCGTTTGCTACCCTCACCATGACCAATGGACTCCATGACCCCGGAGAAGCGCCGAGTGACGCTGGCAACGACCAATGCCTACGAACCAGATTCATGGTGTCTACCGCTCAAAAAAAAAAGCCTACATACGAATACAATACCCCAAAGCTCCCATACCAGACTACCTACCAGATACCACCTCAACCGCGCAGAGGTCGCCGTGCCGCTTGTCACCGCTCCACCAACCGACCTCAGCAAAAAATCCACAAGTTTGTCGTCACGTGTGGTACTGCATAGTCCCAGCCATCCGCTCCAACCGCCTGCACCCTCACCCGCCGTTCTGCAAGGTCTCAGGCCGCAGGCGCGGGCATGACCCCAACCAAACCTAGACTCCGCTGCGCAAGTACGAACTCACTTCGCGCCAGCCCGCCCATGCACGTCCGACACGGAGTGGTCCAGACCTACGACCTACCCGACCCCCCGCATCTCCAGCGAACACGGACGCAACGAGGGCAGGAGGAGACAACGGACGAGGCCACTGGACGGCAAGGGACGCGGTCCCTTCTTTGGCCGAGATGAAAAACGAAGACCGTGTGAGCACGCCTCTCAGTTATAAAAATGTTACAATTGTCGTTGCTCCTGATACAGGATAGACTACGTATGCATGTTCGCAGGTTCGCTACGTCGTAGTTCTCTTAATAAACTGCTCCCTTCTGAGAACTGAAACCCAATTCAATGAGAGACCTCGATGAACCGAGGAAACGAAGAGGGACATACCTGGCTCTGGGGCCAGAAGAAGACGTGCCAAGAGGCGCACGCAACCCGACCCCCGCCAAATTTACGGGCGAGCCGGCATACGTGCAGGCGAGTGATAGGAAACGGGGGGAGGGTCGAAGCGTAGTGAGTGGGGGGCTGTCTCGCGATAGTTCCGCACGAGCTGCGCAACAACGGCGGGACCTATTTAGGTCGGGGTCCGCCGGCCAGCAGTCCTGGCACGGTACCGTTGCACGCGAGACGTTCCCAAGAGACGTCTAACGAGCACGGCACCAACCCCAAGGTAGGATAGTCCGCCGCAGGCCTCGCGGGTCATGCGGCGGTTCCTTCAAACCCGCGGCAAACCTACACAACAACATTAGCGGCGGCAGTACGCAAACTAACGGTGCTAACCTCGGTACAGGGACAGCGTCGTCGTCGGTTGGAGGGAGCGGGAGCTCCGCCACCGGCTCTCATGCTCCCGATGAAAATCGCTCGGCTGGAGGGGAAAGTGCACGAAGTCGCCCGGAGACAACTCGGGTCGACGATGCTCCTCCTTTGGGGGGAGTTGATCCCCGACGAGTCGATGAAAGGCGGCCGAATACACAGTCTGCTGCTACGCAGACGGGCACAACGAACCGTGCCCACACGCAGAACGCGCAAGGGCTGACCCAGCCCGGGGGTGACCATGCCCCCGCGAACTCAAGATCGAGTTCGCACGCACAGAATGTGCGAAGGCAGACCCAGCCTATAAACCAAACAGGACCGAGTCCGTTTCTCACACCAGTGGGAAGGGCTGATGGCGCGGCGACACAGATGGCTCAGGACAGAGTCGCACCCGAGCACGAAGCAGACGAAGAGCCGGAGGAGAGCGAAGAGGATCGCACCGCGAGATATGCAAGAGAATGGGAAGATGTGATGGCAGAAGGGCGCAGGAACCTACCTGTACCCCAAGCTGCGGCACCGCCCGCACCACCTCCCAACCCACCTCCAGCAGGGGGAAACCCGACGCCGAATAGGCGTAAGCGTCGCAAAGGGAAGAAAAACACTAAGGCATCTGTGAAAATTGCTGCCTTAAATATCAGTGGACATGGGAACACAAATGTGCACCACGACGAGAATAAGTGGTACGAAATCTGGCAGATAATGCGTGAACAGAAGATAGGAGCACTGATCGTAGGTGAAGCTCACATGGACGACGACAGGAAAACCGATATTGATAGCCTGTTCGGAAGGGTCATCAGGCTGGAATACACGAAACACCCGCTTACATCGAACGCGAAAGGGGTAGCAATCGTATTAAACAAAAATATGCTAGAAACAGCGAACATACGCACCAGAGAGATCGACCCAGGACGAGCGATGCTAACAGAACTGACGAATGTTGATGGAAGTAACTTGTCAATACTGGGAATCTACGCGCCAAACGCACCTGGTGAAAATGCGTCGTTCTGGGTCAAAATAAAGACCTACTTCGAAAATAACTCCAATGTACGTAGACCAGACATCATGACAGGCGACTTCAACATGGTGGAGGACGCTATCGACCGAAACCCTGCGCGCGCAGACAATAATGGACCAGTAAACACCTTCGACGACCTTAAAATTTACTTCAGTATGATGGACGGATGGCGAGAAACGTACCCAACAACGCGAGACTACACGTATCACCAGACGGAAGCACAAGGAGGTGCCCAGTCACGGCTAGACCGCATCTATGTCAAAAGAAATATCTTCGAGCATTCTTTTGAGTGGGAGATACAAACAGTGGGAATTAAAACAGACCACAGAATGGTTTCAATGAGACTCACCACAGAAGACGCGCCGACGATCGGACATGGAAGATGGGTGTGGCCGACACACCTGAACTACGACAAGGTCCTGAGAGAATACATCCATACGAGAGGAATGCAGATGCAAGAAGAAATGGCCGCACTGTGGGGAATAGAAGTGAGAGACGAAGACCACAACGAGCAGACGGTGTGGCTAAACTTCAAAACAGACATCGGAACCATGGCCCGGGAACGTGCAAAAATCCTCATACCCCAGCTCACCCAGGAAATAACCGCAGTAGAAGACCAAATAGAGGCCATAAGCTCGAACCAAGAAATTACCGAAGAGGAAAGACGGCTGTCCGGAGCTGTACTAATCGAAAAACTGGCAATTCTCGAAAGAAAGAGATATAAAGGAGCCAGGCTCACCGCACAGATAAGGAACAGATTGGAAGGCGAGACAATAAGCAAATACTGGTCAATGATTAATAAACCAAGTAAGCCGAGAGAACTGATACACAGACTGAAGAAAGCTCCGCACCCGAGTGGCAGAGTGGAATACGAGAAAGACTCAAAGAAAATGGCAAATATGGCCCAAAGATATCATGACAAACTGCAATCCGAGAGACCAGACACCCCGGCAGACATCAGAGAGGCCAAAATACAGACAGTTACAGCGCGAACAACGAGGAAAGTGACGGAGGAGCAGAAAACATTGCTCAAAACAAAACTGTCATATGACGATGTACAAAACTCACTCAAATTATCGGCGAACAACAGGGCCCCGGGTCTGGATGGAATCCCATACGAGATATGGAAAACTCTGAACGACAGATTCAGAACAGCGGTAAAAGAAAACAAACCCGCGTTCGACATAGTGGGTGCGATGCTACGCTTGTACAACGATATTGAAGCAAACGGCATGGTACAAGGATGCGGCTTCTCGAAGAGCTGGATGTGCCCCTTATACAAAAAGAATGACAAGGCTGAAATAGCTAATTACCGCCCGATATCCCTATTGAACACGGACTACAAAGTGTTCACTAAAGCCCTGGCACTAAAACTCGCCAAAGTGGCACCAGATTTAATACATCCAAATCAAGCCGGCTTCGTCCCTGGTCGCCAGATAAGGGACCAAATATGGCTGACCAAACGAGTAATTGAACTAGCAGAAGCAACAGAGAGGAACGGGGTCATCGTGGCCTTAGACCAAGAAAAAGCTTACGACAAAATCGAACACGATTATCTTTGGCGCTCGCTCGCGAGCTACGGCATTCCAGATGAATTTATCAACACAATACGAGCCCTCTACAGTGACGCGTGGACGCATGTAATGATTAACGGCGAACAGAGTGATCATCCGTTCCGGGTAACGAGAGGCGTCAGGCAGGGAGACCCACTGTCCTGCCTACTGTTCGATCTAGCAATTGAGCCGCTAGCTGAAGCACTACGCCAGTCCGACCTAAAAGGTTTTGAGATAAAAGGGAAAAGAGAAAAACTAATAGCTACCCTGTTTGCCGACGACACAATGGTCTACCTAGACGCCGAGGACGATTTCGGCGCGCTCCTGGAGATCCTGGATGAATGGTGTATCGCGGCGGGGGCTAAATTCAATATAAATAAAACAGAAATGATCCCCATAGGAGCTATTGCTCACCGGGACAGAGTCCGAGCCACACGCTTCGTGAATGGAATAAACGGGACCATGATCCCGGACCACATAAAAATCGCGGGAGAGAAAGAACCTATCAGAACCCTAGGAGCGTGGGTAGGAAATGGAGTAAAACAGGTCGATACGTGGGCACGCACTCTAGAAAAGATTGATGCATCTCTCGAGAGATGGGAATTAGGCCGCCCCACGATGGAGGGCCGCCGCCTGATCATCCTAATGGTGATTGGCGGAATGACACAATACTTAGCAACCGTGCAGGGAATGCCAAAGGAGATTGAGAAGAAACTGGAAAAAAGAGTTAGAAACTTCTTATGGGCAGAGAAAACGAATGTCACTGTGAACAAGGAAACAGTATATGCACCAGCAGAAATGGGAGGCAAGAACCTGCTAGACATTGTCACACGGAACGAAGCAATCGCTATAACATGGCTGAAGACGTACCTTAGCTTCGGGGACGAAAGGCCCCTCTGGTGCTTCGTAGCAGACGAAATCATGGCGGAGACGATCCCTGCTAAAGAGAACAGCGTCGCGGAGGGATTGAGACTGAATGCCTACCTCCAATCTTGGTTCCCTAAAGTGCGCGCCAAAGATATCGGGTCAGACCTGGCAAATATGATCAAAGTAGGACGCACCCACGGTGTAGACATTAACGCCATCGCCGTATCGCGGGAAATCCAAGAAGGAATGACGATTTGGTACCACCGAAAATCCTATGCAAACAGATCAGTCTACAATACAAATGTCCACGTAGTCGAATGTCTGAGGAAAAACCACCGAATCCGGACAGTACGAGACGCGGTCCTCCTAGGTGCGAAGCTGGACGCGCCAAGACACAGACGAGTCAAGAACTGCAGGTGTGCAACGTGTCAAATAACCAAAACACTCACCAAGTGCAAAAACCCGAATGGATGCTACACGAAAGCGAGAGACCTTCTGGATGCATTAGAAGAGAAGTGGGACCCAAGAGAACCTCAACCAGAAGACCACGAAGAGGACAGAGACCTTGAGGACGAGAACCCGGAAACGAGAACATTTGATACGAGAGTCACAACGCACGGGACAGTGGCCGACACGTTCCGGATATTCACGAATGCGGCGCCAAGAAATCTCCACAGTGTCGCCCCGGACACGGAACACGACCCGGACCCGGACGAGGACGAAGTCGTTGTATACACAGACGGCTCGGCGACCAATAACGGTGGCGAGAATGCCCGAGCCGGCGCTGGAATATATTATGGAGAGGACGACCCGAGGAACATGGCGATACGAATACCACACCACCTAAAACCCTCGAATAATGTGGGAGAATTAGTAGCTATAATGAAAGCAGTGGAAGCATGCCCACTAAATGTCCCACTTGCCATCTTCAGCGACTCCAAACTGTGCATTGATGCACTGACCAAACACATGGTGAAGAACGAAGACGGGGGATTCAAAGAAGTAGAGAACGGAGCAATACTACGGGCAACAGTGTCAAAGTTACGCAAACGGAAAGCGAGGACGACACTCACCTGGGTCAAAGGACACACCGGAAACGTAGGAAACGAGGCGGCGGACAGACTTGCAAGTGAAGGATGCGCCAAAAATACGGAAGACGAAATAGACATCAAGCCAGACACTAGGTTCATCGTGTCCGGAGTAAAACTACAATCCTTGACCCAGTCGAAAGCTTATAAGATCCTGCAAGGCATCAAACGCAGTAAACCGACCTACAAAAAATTATTAGACAGGAAAGCAACGAAGAAGAATATGGCCTACACACAGGCGGCGATCGCAGACCCGTCCGACGACCTCCCATCCAAGGACAAAGTATGGAAGTCAACCAAGCACAAAGATTTATCAAGATCGGTACGATTCTTCCTTTGGATGTCGATCCACGGAGGTTACAAAGTAGGCGGCCACTGGACCAATATCCCGGGACACGAAGATAAGGCTACCTGCAAAAAATGCCACAATGTTATAGAGTCAATGGAACACATATTGACCAAATGTGACGCACCGGGTAGAATGGAAATCTGGAACCTTGCGAGCGAGCTTTGGAAGTTGAAGACAGGAGCCGACTTACCTCCGCCCACATTCGGACAAATAATGGGGTGTGCCGCTATCACGCGAGGCGATGCCGGCACAACGCGCCTGTTCAGGATATTAGTTTCGGAATCGGCGCACCTGATATGGAGGCTGCGCAATGAGAGGGTTATTCAAGAAAAATTCCCTGCATCCCTAAGGGAAATCCAGAACAGATGGGCTAAAGCCATAAATAACAGACTCAAGATTGATTGTGCACTCACAAACAGCGTAAAATACGGAAAGAAAGCAATAGATAAGAAGTTAGTCATAACGACATGGAGCAAGGTGCTAAAAAATGAGGAACATCTCCCCAAAGACTGGACATGGGAGACCGGGGTTTTAGTGGGTGTCGGGTGAACGGTGATGAGGGGGGCTCTGTGGTATGACCTTGTGTCGACCATCGTGCCCCCGGAACCGCTTGCGCGCAGCCCCACACGACGTGTAGCGACGAGTCGGGCACAAGTGCGCATGCGCATTTCCTCGGGTGGCAGTAAAATTCCTCTGGCTGGGTTTAAATTTTCCACGGCCTCTAACTAACGGGCGGGGCGACCGACTATGTCGGCCGGAAGGTGTATGGGAGCGCGAAAGCGCTGGACAGCACCGGACGGGAGCGCGGCTAAGCCGCACTATCCAACCCTACCATACAAACGTTCCACAAAAAAAAAAAAAAAAAAAAAAAAAAAAAAAAAAAAAAAGATTTTTTGCTCAAAACTTATGCGTGACATTGCAACAGAACAACGTCCAAATGAAGATACAAGTCCGAGTATCTGATCAGATTTTGATTGCGCGTCATGTAGCATGCGGGACCGCTGTCTGTCGCGTCGTGCCCGTGTCTGTCGCGTCGTAACCGTGTCTGTAGAGGTCTGTGGGAGTCTGTGGGTCTGTAGCGCTCTGTGGCAGAAGTGGCCGGTCTGGTGCAGACATACCATGTCTGTGTCGCTGGAATGTGTTTCCAGATGCGCGTCCCTCCGTCGCGTCTTTCTCATCCTCTATTCTCCGTGATTGTTTCGGTCCGATTCCTCCAACACCCTAAGCTATGACGGCGTTTATCGGACAAAAATCCGATGCAGTTCGATGCACTGATGCAACTCGATGCAATTCAGTTCAATTCAGTTCAATTAAATGCAGTTCAATGAGATTCAATGCAGTTCGATGCAGTTCGATGCAATTGGTGGGCCTTGGATTTGCAGCGAATTGCATTGTATACGGTTCAATGCAAATCACTTAATTTGCACTAAAGTGCATTGGCCTGATCAGTGCATTCCAGTGCAATTTCGCGGGACGGCATTGGATTGCATTGCAGCAGCAACTTTTTTTTTTACCTATTTCTTCTATATCTGGATGAATTTTCCCTGAAAGGGCATCTTGCTTAGGGCTTAGCTAACCCGTAATTCAGAAGCTGAACTTGTTCAATGGTTCAAACACCCACAAATGATGTGAAAGAAAGATATGGGAGCCCTGCTAGCTGTGTGAACATTTTAGACCTCATCTTTCAGCTTGCCAGACACCTCCGAATCCTGAAGTCCACCGAGTTCGCCGCCGCCGTTCACTGCCGACTTCGATTGATGGCGCATCAAACTTAGTCGGGATCCCGGTCCGATCATTCCCCAAGAGCAGTAAGAGGCCAGCGTGGACTTCTGCTCACATGGAGAATAAAAGTGCATAGATGCACATCAATGCAATGCTAAATGCGAATATTTACTTGGCAACGTAGTGGATGTGCGCCATCATTCAATGCAACGCGTTGTAGTGCAAATGCAATTGAAAAAATATCACTATAGCGCAAATGCATTGAATTGCATCGTGAAGGGCATCGAAATGCATTGAACTGCACCCTCTTGCATCGGGTTACACTCGATTGCACTGAGTTGCATCGAATTGCATGAGTGCATCAAATTGCATCGTATTTTTGTCCGATAAACGCCGTCATACTAAGCATTTGCATACTGGAACTGACCTTCCAAGTACCTTCAAAATGCTGCCGTCGAGTAGTTCGGGGCTTTCGGCTCACTCGAATCCACCTCAGCGACCTACGTCTGCTTTATCTCAGAGGCCACTGTCTAGTGCCTCTCATAGGCCTTTGTCGCGTGCCTCACAGCGACCGCCATCTAGTGCCTCGCACCGACCCTTGTCGAGTGCCTCGCAACGGCCTCCATCCAGTTTATCTGCACGTCGGCCCCCTTCGCGCTGGCTTTCCCCGCTCTGCCAAACCCTGGTCAAGCAGGTTACGAATTTGAGTGAGGGAGATGACTTACAAACTGCGTTGGAATACGCGATCAGAAACTTGGAGAGCACGACCATGGTGAAGGCTGCAACAGGCGTGGACATCGGCGTTGTTGACCGTCAAGTTCGTGGGTGAGTCTCAACGCGTCGCTCATGCTGTTCTCATAATTCACAAGTCATTCTCATAAAGCGCGCATACAAATGCGAGACACGCTGGCAGAGGCCCTGCAGACGGCTTATGGGCGCCTTAAGCATCAAGCCGCTCAGGGACAGGATTTGGACCAAGAAATAAAGGTTCGACTCTTGCAAGTGCGTTGATTCCATCTGACGCGCAGTAGATGTCGCGTCTCCCAGACCACATGCAGTTTCTGGTGAGAGTTTCCTTGATGTCCAACTGCGATAGTAAACTCAACGACCTCAGATGTCTCTCGCTACCACGGCGACACCTGCGACCCTTGCCTTTGCAGATACGTACCTAGAGGCCATCAGAAATCCACCTCCTCCGCCTGCTGGACTTACCTGGGCGGATATATTTGGAGACGATGCACGGGAAGCTGGAAGTAGCAGCAGTGGTGCATCGCTCTCCCCTCTCAATTCGGACGATTTGGAGTTGGATGACGACGACGAAGACTCTTTTTCTTCCCTCGACCCCGAAGATGTGGCCCCACCGGAAACACCTCTGAGCGTTGCAATAAACGAACCTAGTCGACCCCCACACACGTATGCGCACCGGAAAGAGTTTGAGCAGCTTCAGGCACGGCAGTACTGGAGGGAAGGCTATGTGTGGCCTGGTGATAAGGGAAAGGCTAGAGCATTTGACATTGGAGATGCATCGACATTGGGTCGGTATTACTTACGCCCACATGACGAGGCCTTTCATTCATTTACGCTTTTAGGACCTGCCCTTCGAAAGGTTCTAGCACACGAGCAAGGGAGTCTCGGTGCCATAGAAATACAGCGCGAGGTCAGTTACGGCCATTTGCGCAGAGGCCCTGAAGGTATGCTCAATGTCTAAAACAGAGGTACATCGATGAGCAAGACGCTGTAAGAGAGATCTTAATGGCCCTTCAAGGCCGCAAAAACATCATGCTCGCGCTAGTGGACGGAACATATACGGTAAACTGACCTCAATTGCACTACTCGTAGGCTAACGCCCATACAGGAAACCCATTCGACTCCCCGACTAATACATCTTTCCCTCACGTCGCAGTCATCTCTGATTTCGGCATTGGCACGTATGGCAACAATTGCACAACACCTGCGGACCTTTGTTGCGTTCGTCTTCTCTGCCTCGTCCTCCCAGCGCCGTGCAGCGCCCACCCGGACACCCCGGATGACCCGTACCATCGAGGCTTTCGCCGATGCAGTTGATACTGAACTACGGACGCTTGATCAGTGGTGTGCCGCCCGGGAAGAAGCTATCTGTTGCATCCGCTCAGGTCGCGCCGCCGCCGGCACAAAGCTCGTCGTGAGTCTCCTGAGCACCCAGAAGGCGCTGCAAGATGCGTTCGAGAACGGCCTCGAGGTCCTCCTGGAGATCGTGCACGCCATTACCACCTATGAGTATCGGCGGTACGCCCTGCTTCCCAGCACACCCGCGGTGCTGAGTTCGCTGCTGCTGGACACACTACTCGATAAGGTGCAGGTGCATCGAGAGCAGGGGGACGGGCGGGTCACCACGGACATGTTGATGCGCGTGTTCGTGGTGTGCGCGGAGCCGGTATGGGCCATGGTTGGACGATGGCTCAGGGTCGGTATGGGTTTGGGCTCGGGGATGGGAGTGGGGGGCGAAGACCTGCAGGAAGAGTTCTTCATCGAGGGCAGCGGCCTCGCGGTCGGATTGGCAGGCCTCGGCCTTGGTTTGGGTCTTCTTGATCCCGAGTTTTGGGCAGAGGGGTATCTGTTGAGGGACGGGGTCGTCCGGGGCGATGAAGACGAAGGGGATGAAGCAAGCAGCCACAATGCCAGGGCTATTCCCTTGTTTTTAGAGCATGTTGCCATCCCTGTGCTGAGTTCCGGGAAGGCTGTTGGTCTTCTGAGAGCCCTTGGTGTCCCGCCCGCTGTCGATGGACCTACTTCCTTGAGCCAGTGGCGCTCCTTTGGGGCCCTTCTATCCTCTAGCGCCCCGTCGGGTCAGCAATTATCGTCCCTCTCTGTCGACACACTCTCCCGACTCGTGTACGATGACCTCGTCCCCCATTGCGAAGCGACCGGAGCCCTTCTTAGCCGGATATTAGTGGAGGAATGCGAGTTGCTGCGCCATCTTTCGTCGGTAGAGGACCTGTTTCTCATGAGGAAAGGCGACGCGATGAGCAATTTCGCTGATCTCCTGTTTGCCAAGGTGTGTGGATTCGCGAAAAGTCAATGCATTAGGGCTGACTTTTGGTACTTCAGATGGATAGTCAACACGCATGGGGCGACTTTCACTTTCTGAACACTGCCTTTCGCGATGTCGTCGAGGCGGGGACGCATAGCGGTGGTAAAGAATGGATCCAGCCGTCTCTCGTGCGGCTTTCGTATCGCGGGTCCACTGACGGTGGTAAAAGTGTCGGCCGAACCGTGAAAGCCATTAGTGGCCTCCTCCTAGAATACGCCGTCCCATTCCCAATCGCGTACATTTTCTCGCCGCGTATTCTGCAGGTATACGGCGAAGTGTTCGTGTTTCTCCTGCAGATTCGGAGGGCGAAGAGTATGTTGGAGCGGATTCTTGTTCGTGGCGGAACTGGGAAGGACGAGAAATTGGGGCACGAGTTGAAGGCCTTTTATGCTATCAGGAGCCGACTGAGCTGGTTCATCAAGTAAGTCCGCCTGTATTTCTGTGAGACTTGCATTGATCGCGGCGAACCTGAAAGTACCATCTTGAATTTCTTGACGACCTATGTAAGCCGCGCACCCATCTCAATCCCAAAAGGTAATATAACTGACCTCGCATCCAGGTTATCCACACCGAGGTCGTCAAGTTCCACGATATTTTCAACAAAGCCAAGTCGCTGGACGAGATGATCCAGGTTCATAATGAGCAGTGAGTAAGCCATAGCTATTGTCTGTGGAGTTGCTCATTCCCTCTAGTATCGCAAGGATCCGAGGCCGATGTTTATTGCAACCCAATGTGCGTCTTTCTTGCTCTCTCTTTCGTGGATCCTGACAGGCATTCAACCAAAGACCTCCGCCCTTCACCGAGCGATCCTGTCCGTCCTCGACATGTCTCTGCACTTCTGCGAGGTTTTCACCACGTTGGGGGGGAATACTACAGTCACCCTCGACATCTCCCGCCTATCCATAATCTCAAAACGCCATCGGAGTCGCCGGCAACGAAAGCAGAGAAAAAATGTCGTCAGCTTCTCGCATGTCCATGCGTTTGAGGATTCGGACGAGAGTTCGGATGACGACGAGGATGAAGTGGACTTGGAAGACGATCATGGTGCTGCTGACACGTCGTTCTCGATGGCGGCGTCGTCGATGAGTTCTTCGGAAGAAGGGTACAATCGCGTCGATAAGATGGCGACAGAACTGGACGGACTCGTAAGATTCATACGAAGGGGAGTCGAAAGTCTTGCTGGGGGTAGTGGGGACGCGGCGTCTTCGTTCAGTGTGCTTTCTTTTTCTTTAGAAGATTGGGATCTGTAGTGTTGACATGGTGACTTGTTGTTATGCACAATTCCCGGCAATTGCATTGAAAGGGCAGCTTTCGCCGTGATGTCGCTTTGCTCGTTCTTGTCTCCGCCGTCCTCGCGTTTCCAATTTCTGAATGTCAGAGAAACGACTTGAGCTGGATCCAGGACCTGGTCCACGCAAAGTTCGCAAAACCTCGAAGTTGTGCAAATACGTCTGCTGGGCCATTAGCGTCCCTGTATTAGGTTTTGTGACCTGGACTGTCGTTCCGTTCGGCATTCAGGTAGTGCAAGAAGTTCGCTTTCCACACAAAGCGTTGTACCATTCTTTGTCGCATGCTACGGGCGATGTTATCCAGCCATTGATAACGGACAAGGATACTTTCGACATAGCGGTGAGCGTATGGTTGCGCGCCCCAGAAGATGAAGAAGCCGAGTCCAGGAGGCTCAACGTCCCACAAGTCCCCTCCGACAAAATCGTCGATTTGGATAATCTGCAGGACATTTGGAGGGGACTGAAGACACCAGACGGCCGGGATACATATGTCCTCGAAAAGCCCTTGTTCTCTGACGTTGTCTTCCGTGGCCTGCATCTGTCCGACAAGCATGCTTCGGCCGAAGTTAATTTCAGCCTGCCCATGGCCAGATTCCTTGCGCCTGACCTTGACGATTCGGACCTGCGCGCGACTTTTCTCCTCCTTCCCTCCTCTCCGTCGTTAATCAACCACGTCAAAAATTTCTCCTCGTGGATTCCTGATTCCCTCTTTTCAAAACGACCTCCAATTCGATCTTGGCCGTAGGTTTACCCGCCTTCCACTCGTTTAAACGGTATTGACACCTATCAGTTTTCCTCTTGACTCGGAGGAGCGTGGCAAAAAAACAATGGCGGATTTGGCGCTGGAATCTTTTTCCTTCTCTATACCGCTCCTCGAGTTCCATGACGCAGCCAGCCGGTGCGCAAATGAATCTGGGGCCCCTCAAGCAGTCTCATCGGCTCCCGAAGTTGTTGAAGGCCATCCTTACGTCGTTACCAGGTTTGGTCCATGCTTTGCGCTGTATCTGCTCAACGTACCCTTTTCCCAGGACCCAATTGCGAATAGTCCGAGAGACTAACTTATTCGACGGCGCGGCGTACAAAGCCATGCGCGACGAGATCAAAATGAACTCGGTTCGTTAATCCTCGGATTTTATGGTCACCCTTTGAGAATCGCTCATATTTCATCAGTGCGGGCAGGAATTTCCTAGCCTCAAGCCAAATCTGCGGTGGTGTCATCGGACTTACAAGTCCATTGGCAATTTTGAAACCCTGTTGGAACTTGAAGTTCCGACAGAATCTGGTGTCGAGACGCAGTGGGCATATGCACCATATCTAGATACCAAGGAGCACGCTGCAGGACCTCTCGTGAGTGCAGTCATTTGCAAGACATGTTTCTCATCCACTTCCAGGATATCATTCCGTTGCCTGTGAGCCGTGAAAGCTGCGCGCCAACTCCTCCCGCCACTGGTAGCGACTCCATAGACATCAGCTGGCACATTGCATTTGCAGGGAGAACCCCGGCAAAACAAATATTGGGCGATAATTTTGTTTCCCCGCAGCTAGTAGATCATCGTGCTACCGAGCTTAAGAAGTTATCTCAGCAGGATGATGCCGAACTGTGGAGTAAGCCTGTTTCCTCCTCCCTGCACTTCCTGACATCTTTAGATGGTGCATTCGGACATAGGTTCCACGACGACGCACATCCTCGACGGCGGATAAGTATCCAGCTTGTCTCGTATGTGCCTGACCTCTACGATTCCTCTTTTCAGCACCTCATGCTTTATTCAGGGGAGGCTGCTTGGCAGTATACGGGTTGCTGCTAGTTTATTACTGGTGGACGAGGGTGTCGACGGTTGGCATCAGTGTTTCTGCTGTCACCTTTTCAGCCTTAGGTTTTCTTCTGGGCCCAATCGTCGACACTTTTCCAAACGACGACCCTTCCCTGGTAATCATTCTTCCGATGACCGTGGTTGTGCCGTACTTGATGTGTAAATGCATTATGCGGGCCGAATTTAGGTGGAAGGGATGGCTGTTCTTGCCCCGTCTCTTGCCCGCGACTCACCGGGAACGAGCCAGTCAAAGAATAGATAATCGCACTTCGTGGCAAACCAAACTTGGGGTCTGTCATTATTTGCCGTGAGGCCTGCAGTCTTGAGCTCATCGTTGATAGCTGTTCGCTGCACTTGTCGCCGTGTACCAACTCACCACCCCCGAAAAAATCTACTTGATCCCGACAACCGTACCGGCTCCAACTCCAGAAGAATATCCGGAGAGTATGCTCATTGACTTCCTTCGCAACGTTTATAACGCCCTGTGTTCCATGGGGACCCTGTGCCAAGTATTGCTCAACCATAGATCCCGAGCATACGGTGGTGGCTATCGCGCCGAAGTTGTCATGTTATTTCTGGCAAACATCATCGGCTTGTTGTACTTTGTGCCAGCGGTGGTCGGGAGGATGGAGATGCGCCAGGGGCTGACACCACTCACGATTATAAACCTGGGGATACAGTTGCCGTTGTTATGGCAAGCACTGACGCTCCCGCCTGTTGAGGTCAAGGGAGACGAAGAGGAATAGTTTACAATAATACCATAATCAATAATACATATCATACACTGCGAGGTGGGGTTTTGGGACACTGCCCTGCCCTGTGGCCCGTAAATGTGCACTCATCGAAGAACGCAATCATGGTGCACCCTAAAGTCCAAACGACGTCGACGTTTGGTAAGACTGCTCGTCTGTGAGCGCTGACAAAAATAAAAAGTTGAATCTTGGGAGGGCCGTGATTTTGGCTATGACGCACTTGATGTTTAAGTCTGTCCGTTACCGATGAGTGCTGTAATACGAGTATCGAACCCCTCGCTGCGGATTGGCATCTCAGGCGTGTGGAACGGATTCTTCATCACTGCGTCCGAGTAAATTTCGTAGACTTTCTGGAGCACATTGTCAGGATTGGGCTCGGCCAGAGACGTCAGAAGAACGAATTTCGTTGCTAGGAAAAAATTGAGAGGCGCGAGTGGAGGCAGACTATAACAGACTCGCACCAGTGGCAGTAAGAAGGATGGTCATTTTGAACGTCTCGCCTTCGATCACCTGGGCGCCTGAGCTGGACCCACCTATAGGCGATAGACGGCTTGTAATGGCGTGGATACCGTGCAATGTCCCAGCAAGAACCAGATATTCGTTTGAGGTGAGCTGCGCGAGTCCATCTGCCGAGCCGATGAACAGTTATTCCCCGAATTCAGAATGAATGTAACCTGCGAAATTCCGCTGGTATACCAGCCCTCCGGCTTTATTTATCACCTGCATTGCCTTCAGCATCCAGAGCAGCAAGTCCGATGGAAGAACGCACCCATAGACCGAAAATGGCCATGACGGTCAAATGCGAGTTGTCTCGGTGACTTTTCGGCGTTTACACGTCCTTACTCTCGCTCACGTCGACCATGATATGGACTCGAACATCCATGTTTGAGGTTTCGCTTCCTCGCGCCTTGCTCTTGCTCATCCTTGCACTGCCGTCGCCGACATTACAAAGATCATCACTTGGCGAAAGAGAACTCACTCCGCTCTCTGGTGCTGCCATTTCGACTTTAATATCTTCCCCGGATCCTCTGAAGCAGCTGGACCCGAAAGATCCATCCTCACATCTGTCAAAAATCCTGATACCCCGTGTCCGTAGGTCGATTCAGATGTTAAACTTTTACAGCGTGTTCATAAACTTTAGCTGACACCGAAAATAATACCCTTGTTCGAAACTACATAGTCGAAAAGCTCGAGGGGCTCAAATGGCACGTAGAGCAAGATGCGTTCGACGACCGGACGCCGTTTGGACAAAAGCATTTTGTCAATATCATTGCTACAAAGGACCCAAAGGCTGCGAGACGTGTCATAGTGGCCGCACATTTTGACAGCAAATATTTTGCGGAGCCCAACAGGGTGTGTCTAATTCGCATTTTCAGTGTGACGCGTCAATTACTTCGCTTCAGTTTGTTGGCGCAACAGATTCAGCCGCTCCGTGCGCTCTGATGCTTGACCTTGCGGAAGCGCTGAACCCACTCCTGGATGAACGCGCCCTTCGGTTTGCGGCTGGAATGGAGGAAGATGAGGAGGTTTCTGATACAACCCTCCAGCTTGTATTCTTCGATGGCGAGGAGGCGTTCGTTGCGTGGACTGACACAGATTCTATATACGGAGCTAGGTCAACAGATCGAGACTTGATCATGTTTTGTTCTGACTGACTTGCCCTCAGGCATCTTGCGGAGAAATGGGCCACAACTTATGCGCTACCCAACAGCAAACGGCGACTAATGGGCCCCCAAGCGACGGAAATATCTGGGATTGAGCATCTGATTCTCCTGGACCTCTTAGGCTCAGAGCACCCGCTAATTCGATCGTACACCCTCGATACTGCGTGGTTGTTTGATGCTTTGGTTTCAGTCGAAGCGAGACTCGGAGGAAGTGGCGCGTTCGCGTATGGGGACGAGCAAGGCATGACCTCTGAGAAGTGGACGTCCTTCTTCTACCAACGGACAACAGCAGATAAGAACCTGGGAGGTATTGGAGATGACCACATCCCGTTTCTGCAGAAAGGAGTCGACGTTTTGCATCTCATCACATCGCCGTTCCCGTCAGTTTGGCATACAGCCCGCGTGAGTACTAGTTTACCATCCGTGTCGTACTTATTCCTAACGTCAATATAGGATGATGCTTCTGCCCTGCATATGCCGACCATGCGACGCTGGAATATCCTGCTTCGTGTGTTTATGTCCGAGTATTTAAATCTACGTCCCGACGAAAAGACCTCACGATCGCAGACCGCCGTTGCGGTAGAAAAATCAGATACTGAGCTTGTAAGTGCCTGTCCTTAACGTGCATTGCTTGTAACTCAATGTCGTTTTGGGCCAGTAGGGACCATGACGCAGGCGTTTCGTTCCAAATGATGTATGGTTGTATTGTAGGTTATACTAGAGCAGCGGTTTACATGCATATTTGGTTCCTCGGGCTACCGATGCGAAGAATTACAACAATGGCTACAAGCAATACATGCGGGACGAGAGCGGGATTCTGAAAGCAGGGGTGATACAGTGGACGAATGTCAACCGCTAAGTAGTAAGCCTTTGTAATATTTAATGAGCTGAGAAGCGTCTGCGGCTATCTGAGGACCAGATTCAGTATATGCGATAGGCAGTTGAGTCAGGGTACCGTTTTATCTAATTGACTCTGGTGTAGCTGGGAGTTGGCAGTTTCGACACATTCCGCAAGCGCGTTTGCTCTTATTCCTGGGTTCGTCCTCACTGTGACCAAGGGTGAGAATAGGGTGCAGAAATTGAAGACAGATACAAACGCATTTCGCTTGCGGCATTGATAGAGTTCGAGCGGCGGGGAAACAGATCTTCAACACCACTTGAATATATATTCAGGAGAGCGCGAATTGAGTTCTATTTTGAAGATGTAAGTGCGCATTCTTACTCATAAGCAAATCACAACCTCCACGCCGACCCACTGTGGAACAACAAGATCGCAGTGTTCCTTCGCGGATAGTTCTTCTTTCTTCAATGTCAAGATCATAGCCCTTCCTTCTTCACTGAAAATGAACCCATACGTGACGTCTTCACGGACGTATACTTGGAGGAAGAATTCACTCACAGACAGGCCGTCCCTTGGCGCGCCAGATCCTTCGCTGCCTGGCGTGCAGCGGTGTAGAGAGCCCCTTTCTGCGTTTGAAAGGCAGCGGTGCGTGCTGAACTCTTCTTTGCTTCGCGTTCTAGGATGGGGTGAGGGCATGGAAAGAGCGCAGAGCTCAATACGCAACTCTTGTACTCGCTCAAGAACCTATTGAGCATTTCCGCGCTGACATCGTGTCAGTCAGGCCCAAAACATACCCAGAGGAGCTCACCTATCTTCGCTTCCTCCATCCATATCAACGTCTTCATCCTCCGAAGCCTCTTCGTTCTCAACTGGGTCGAAATCCTTAAACGACACAGGGGCAGAAGTACGGGTCGGACGCGTCGATTGGCGCTGCGCTGGGTTTTCTATCGGCGATGATGAGAGGGAGATGTGGCAGATTAATCGAGAATCATACTGGGTGTCCGAGCCATGAGGGAGGTAAACAGAAACGACGCGACGCGTTTGTTTGGATTGCCAGGTGATGATACACAAAATCAGGCTCACGCTCCACCACATCCGCAAGGATGGACTGGTGAGTTTCTAGGCTTGCTTTCCGCTGAATCTCATATTCCTAGCTTGGAACTTAATATTCATCAACGGATTCTATCCGACATTGCCTCAAATGTTTCTGAAGCCCCGGCCGATGTTACTTATGCAAGGGACATTATAACGTCGAAAGTGCAGATCAGAGCAGACCCAATAGAGCCTGTGAAGGTCAATGGGAATGTTAACACGTCTCGCGAGTCGGAAAGAGAAGAGCGGGTGTTCATGGTGTGTTTTGAATAGCACTGGGATCCAATTCGTGGCGTTAAGCATTGACAGTCTACCTCCCGCGTACATTGCAACATCGCTTTCGGAGAGCTGGTCGTAAACTTCCCCGAAGTCCACATTGCCAATGCCATCGATACCCTTATGCCAGCGCTCATCGACGTTCTCAGGGATGTCCCTTACATCGACTTTGATAAATGTTTATCTTGGGAAGGTGAACCCCTCGGAACTCCTCTCCGTATCCCCGGGTTTATATTTGTGCGGTTCAGAATGGGCGCTCCCGGACCAACTGGTTTACTCGACCGTGTCAGCTCTACTTAGAATATCGAGCTCTTACGAAAAATACAGCGAGGCAGCGACAAACGCCGTATTTTC
The DNA here is from genome assembly GCA_029281435.1 of Mycena haematopus. Classification (NCBI taxonomy): domain Eukaryota; kingdom Fungi; phylum Basidiomycota; class Agaricomycetes; order Agaricales; family Mycenaceae; genus Mycena; species Mycena haematopus. The sequence goes on from JARJCV010000040.1 coordinate 191,971, forward strand.
TTTTATTTCACGCGTAGTCGGTGAAATCAACACCACACGTTGTGCGTGCTTGTCTCTTAATTTATACCTGAAGTTCCTCTACTGACCATGTGCAGCTGCCCTGGACATTCTCACGCAACTAACTCCGGCACTTCATGGTCTCTATCGCGCGATTAGCTCGACGTCTTTTAAATGGACAATTACCCAATGGCACCAGCTTGCCGCTCATCTAGGCGGCTTGTGTGTACCTCAAGTTGTTGATCGTCTGAACCACTTACTGGTGGACATACTTCAAAAAGAAAATGCAGACGCAGATACCCTACTCTTCGTCCAGACATTCGTGTCAAGATACGTATCTCACGGGCGTCCTCTCAGTGGTTACTTTGTGGTCTGCTGTGTCATCGAGACTAACTGGACCGTCCTGGCCCAAGTGCTGGCACCGCCCGAAGCATCGAACAACGGTCCTGTCAATGAAGCCGCAGCCGCAAACAAGGCTTGGGTCTCCCTAATGCGCCATGAGGCGCTAGAGGTGGAGATCAAGGATAAGGAGATACAGCGCGTGTTGAAAATCACCGTCGAGTATTCCATGAAATGCTTCAGCGATCTTTTCGTCCAGATCCAAGAAATGGATTCGGAACCATCCCTGGACACATACGCTTGGGAGACAATGTCGGAAAGCTTGGTACTCATTCTGACCGAATACCTGTTTAATTACTGACGTCGCATTACACTTAGAAACTTGCATCCATCTGCTCGATCACCCTTCATCAGCTTGATGAGGCTCTGTACTCTCGTTTATTGCTTCTTCTCAGTGATCACTCTCCCCTTTGTGATAATCTCGTCCAAGAAGCCGCTCTCAAGGCCACCATTGTTTTGGTACACAAGTACGTTCATTGTTTTCTCGTTTCTTTTTCTCAAATGTCCACAGTTTCCCAGACATTGCGGGGCCCATGGCTGCTCATCTAAGACGATTCGTGACTTCTCCGCTTCCCATCTTTGAGTTCGAGTTCGCCTCTGAGACCCGCGCTCCGCCGCCCCTGGCAGCAGCGGCGAAGTGTTTGGCCGTTTGCATCAAAGTACGGCCCAATCGCAACCCGACGATTCATTTTTGAAATTTTATAGCTTGCTCCGGGAGACGACCTCATCATGTCCAATATGTATTCCCTTCTCAACTACATCGCTGCGACTAGCAAGGAGATATTTGAAAACTCCAGCAGCTCCCAGATGATGAGCAACCCTCTATACAATGCCCACGACCACGCGACTCTTCATTCGGTCGAAACGGGTCTCCGGGGATTATCAGAAGAGGAGAAGAGGCTCATCGGGATCAGTACTATCTCGGTGGTCACCAGGCTTGCCCTTGAGTTCAAGATGGAAGAGGTAAAACATCTTGAACGTGGTGCGTTGATCTCATCTCAACCCTTGGGTCCAGGTAACGCGCTTGACGATATCGATGCTTCTTCAACGCCTTCGATCCGCAGAGCCGACGGTTGAGGCTGCTATTGCTTATAACTTGGTTGACTTAGCTTTGTCTGCCCCAGAGAGCGCCTTTGTCGACATCATTCGGGTATTCTCTGTCATCAATCGTTCGGCAAATCCCGACGATCCACGATTTTCGAATAATATGGTGCGTCTGTTTGTGCCTCAATGTCGTCGTTTCAATATGCTGTTACAGGTGCTGGCGGCGCAAACAAGACTCGCGCAAGAATTGGATCGTCGACCAGAGCTCTACCAAATATATTTAGTGGAACTTTTGACGTTGTTCGGTGATAAGGGCGTCGCCATCCAAAATCTCAAAATCTCCAACCACCATGTTAAGGTACTCTCCGTCTGCGATATTAGTTGTAATGTTGAGGCTTTGTCAGACGGATGATATGATCGAACAACTGGCCTCGCTACTTCTTCCTATCGATGCACTTCTTGCTCACGAAGACTTCAACCCGCAGTTGAAAGCAGAGAACAGCATTATTTCGTTATTTCGGAATATGTGGTTCCTATGTATTCTTTTCGGATTTACTTCCAACGACGACGAAGACTCAGCGATGGAGTGGCAGAAACCCGCGCTTTGTCGCATTGCGGCAAAGACTCCATCGACCGTTTTGGAGGAGTCTCACGATTCAGTTGCCAGCAATGTCGAGTATAACTCTGTCATTCGTCAAGATTACGCACACACTGTATGTTTTAATACCCCTTTCGGTCTTGCCGTACTAACACGGGCGAAGATTATCTCGAAACAGAAGTCCAGCCTGACCACACACATCTCGTTGCGTGCCAGCGACATTCGATCTTTGTCATCTGGGCAAATTATCTTCTTGCTGACGATGCACGACATGGAGTCTATGCGTTCTGCCGCAGGACTGACGTCGTCCTTGGTTTCGTATTTCATAAATGACAGTTTAAACAAGCATCCTGGATTGAGCGCCTGCATGGAGTCGATCGCCGAGAAGGTAAAATCGGCTTCCACCGAGGCTAGACTTGCCTGACATTTACCGCAGGTTATTCGAGGCTGTGTTGCCAGCCTAAACGTCCAAGCTGCTCAACAGGCACTTCCAGAGTGTCTATCTATGGAGCTCCGTGCCCTTTTGGTTTGCAGTACCCACCGGATCGCTAAAGCGCGCGATATAGCGTCCAAGTATCTGAATCGGTTGATAACGTCCTTCCCGTCACTGATGTGCGACCCACCTCTTGTGTTTGCCATTCTGGAAGTCCTGACGCTCCTGCGACGTGCTTGCGAAAACGAGTTCATCGACGAGTACAATCCTACATACGAATTCTACTCAGATCGCACTGGGATCACCCTACAGCTTACTGACAGCTACACTGTTCGCAACGAGATTCTGGGCCAGCTACACCGAAATGCGAACAATTGGTTCGAGCTGGCTCTCGGTCGAGCACCTGTCGAATTACAGTCAACCTTGCAGGTTCGGCGTCTTTCGGCTCCGATAAAGCCGATCATAGTTTGACATGATTGACAGAAATACCTTTCTGGGAATTCCTCCACGGGAGCTGAATGGACAGAGTTGGGCGCCTCCGTTGCAGAGCAATTTGGTAAATCCATTGGTCCATCCCAGAGACAGCTCGGTCAGTCCGCCTTCCTTTTTTCTTGTGCGCAACTACACAATTAATTTGTGTGAAGTTTCTTTGTCGACACTGTCGAAATGGAAAACCGACGGCGCCAAATCCTTGGCCAGCCAAGTCGCCAGCAAGGGGTATTTTGCCGGAGAGGCTGCTGGAATTCGGTTGGCTAGCCGGCAAGGTAACTTTTCTTCTGAAGTTGCAGGCACCTGTATTGAGTGAATGTAGGATCTGATCAGCTGGAGAAGCTCCCACCGCAAGCTGCTCCTACCTCGGAAATTCAGGCCCTCAAGGCGAAAGTAGCTCGCACTTTGGAGGAAATCAGGAATAAAGTTAGCAGTTCGACCGTCCAGGATCTAAAACGGCTGTTGTTCAGATGCGCCGCAACATTGATTGCCTTACCCAAAGTACACAACCTTCTTGCAGACGAATCTTTTCCGTACTCACGATTTTCAGTGTGATTACGAGCTATTGCATCACCTTGTCGCTCTTCCCTTCGAAGTGTCCACTCCGTCAGCTATTTCTGCCGGCATCGAAATATGGACATGGGCGATTGCTGAGAAACCGGATATTGAGATCGCCTTAATAAGTGAGGTTCTTTCCGCGTGGTCCGACACCATCCGGCAAGAGAAAGGCATCTTCTCCACCTCTCTCAAGTATGTTCATATCCATTTGTTCCAGGAGTGCCTGATTTTGTGCCAGTTACGATGATCCATTCTATCACCCGATTGAGTACAGCCCGACCGACAAGGACATCATCGACCGCGGGATGGTCAATGCCCGTCGGTTGCTGACATCTCATGCACTCGTCTTGCAGATGCTGTTCAGCCGTCTACAGGCTGCTAGATATCGGCGGCCCGGCGTTATGTTCCTGATCCAGCATTTGGTGCTACGTTCCGCCCGAGCTCATAAACATATGAGGTGCATAAGAACCACACAATTCGTTGGCTCATCTAATGCACAATCGACAGTACACACCCCCTTGCTCGCGAGCCGCGATTTTCATTCCTTCTTTTCGGCTTTGAGACTCTTAAGAGTTCTCATCTCGACTCGTACTGCGAAAACGTCCTTCGGGATAATCTGTACAATGCGGCCTATTCTTGGTTTGCAGTCCGTCCACAGTAAGAACCATTCCTCTGCAGCGTAAAAAGTCTAATATCATTATTAGATGGTCATATGGTGCAAATCGCGTGCAGGTTGACGCCGATATCAAAGTCGTTTCCGAATTTCTCTCATATCTAGAGACGGACTCTGTGCGGGGATCTGCCGCAATATCCAGCTTGTCTCCTGCGCAGTCAGACTCGCGAAGTTCTCGTAAGAGTCATCCCTTGTTCGAGTTTATGGTGCTCACATTGTGCAGAATACGTCTCTAAACTCCGCAGCCTGAAACATCCGTTGAAACTCCTTGTTGAGAATGAAATCTTCCGGCTCACTGTATGGGCGAATCCCACCAATGATCCCAAACGTGGCACAGATCATACTGAGCGGGGTCTCCTCGAGGTATTTATCGTATCCAAGTCCTCGAATGTTGTGCAGAATTTCTTGTTTCAGGCTTCATGGGCTGCGATGGTTCGTATGGTTTGGCAGATTGACCCAGCCATCGCTGTGCATCTTCCCGAGCGTTTCAGGAGCTACACTGTCGTTCGCAATGAAGTTACGAAACTCATACGATCGACTACGCGAGACGTTCTGGATACCCCAGAAGCTCTACCTTTTTTGCTGGGTGATCGAATAGACTCTGCTGTCCGTCGGGACTTGAAGGTTTGAAAGATCTTTTGGACCTCTTTTATGGCTGACTGGTCTCCAGCACCTCCTTCTCTGGGCGCCTGTTCCTCCTGTTATTGCCAATACGTTCTTTGAGCGACGATACAAAAACGACCCCTTGGTTCTGCAATATGCTCACAGGGTCTTGGAACAGCATCCGGTGGATTTGACGTTCTTCTTCGTTCCTCAGGTCGTCCAGGCTCTCCGGTATGACGATCTCGGTACGTATTTCGTCGATTTTTTTCTTCTTGACTTCATTGAGCGTCAGGCTATGTGGCTCGTTTCATCTTCGAAACTGCCAAAATCTCTCAATTGTTTTGCCATCAAATCATTTGGAATATGAAGGCAAACTGTTACAAGGACGATGCCGCCGAAGTCGTAAGTCGAACATTCTTGTTTTCGTGGCCTCTGACAGGCTCCTAGGAGGATCCTATGAAACCTGCGCTTGACCAAATGACGGAAGCCGTCGTAGCTTCATTATCCGGAGAAGCTCGTGTATTCTATGACCGAGAATTCGGCTTTTTCAATGAAGTCACCTCCATTTCTGGTAAACTCAAGCCATTCATCAAGAAAACCAAGCCAGAGAAAAAGGTCCGTGGTGAGGTCTGGTTGGGTTAAGCAAATTTAACAATCACGTCACAGGCCAAAATCGACGAAGAAATGGCGAAAATCACCGTTGATATCGGAGTGTATCTGCCCAGTAATCCGGATGGAATCGTAGTCGACATCGACAAGAAGTCGGGGAGACCATTACAGAGTCATGCCAAGGTTAGACGACTCTTTTTCATCCATCAATTTTGACGTTCATTTCAAAGGCCCCGTTCATGGCCACATTCAAAGTCCGAAAGGATATGATAGTCGTGGACGAAAATCCGGATTCACTTCTAGACGGTAACGACACTGTCAAAACTCGTGTCGAATATGATGTTTGGCAGCAAGCCATCTTCAAGGTTGGAGACGACTGTCGGCAGGATGTTTTAGCTTTGCAGATTATTGCCATGTTCAAAAACATATTCACGAGCGTCGGTCTGACCTTGTACCTCTATCCCTACCGAGTCACTGCCACGGCTCCTGGTGTTAGTTCTCTTATTTTGGTGAATCGTGCTTTTTTGATTGACTGATGAATCCTCTTAGTGTGGTGTCATCGATGTGGTACCGAATGCCACATCGCGAGACGAGATGGGCCGCGCCAAAGTCAATGACCTGCTCGACTTTTTCGTGGCCAAATATGGTGGACAAGATACAGTCACCTTCCAACAGGCCCGATTGAACTTCATTCAGTCAATGGCTGCGTACTCTGTCGCCTGCTACATTCTCCAGATTAAAGATCGCCACAACGGTAACATCATGATCGACGGAGAAGGCCATATCGTGCATATTGGTTTGTGCGGGTACTTGCTCTCTTCTCTATCTGACTTACTTCTCGATAGATTTCGGTTTCTTGTTTGACATAGATGAGTTCACGCCCACTATTTTTTCATTACATCTGAACTTATTTATTCATTCATGTGATGATTACGCCCGGGAGTGAGTGCAGACTGTGTTGCTGCTTCTGCTTCTAAGCTGAATTTCTCGTAGGGTGTCAAGTTCGAGCCCCATTCGTTCAAGTTGAACCATGAAATGGTTTTACTCATGGGTGGACGGTATTCGCAAGGCTATCAGCTCTTCCAGCATCTCACAGTGAAAGCTTTTCTCGCTATCCGTCCCCACGCGGAACAACTCATCAGCACAGTCCAACTGATGCTCGACACCGGCTTGCCATCTTTCAAAGGGGAACCGACAATCAAGAGACTGCGCGACCGATACGCACTTGGATTGAATGAACGCCAAGCAGCGGAGTGGATGATGAGTGTCATTCGCAATGCCCACGAGAACGTTCGCAGCACGGCCTATGACGAGTTTCAACGAGTACGGACATTGTATCTCAGGTGTTAATGTCTTGCTGACTCTACCTCTTGCAGCTTCAGAATGGTATGGTTTTGAAGTGTTTCTTGATAGTTGCTAATGCAATTGTGTGCATGCAGGTATCCCATACAAGTAGAATCTATCTTTGCTTAATTGTATACCCTTGCGAGCTTTCGGCTCGAACCAATGACTGGTATCCCGGGGCGTGCGTCGCGTACACAGGAAGTGTATATCCGTTACTAGTGGGCTATGTCCCGCGCTTGGAGCATGTACTGTATTCACCGGTCAAATGACCGCGCTGAAACTGGCTCGAAAGTTCCCAGAACACCCCCATAACTTGGATATTTGGCGGAGAAATCAAACTCAGAGTACTCCCGACTTGCTGCGACTCGAACGGATAATCCATGGGCAATAATTGCAAGGGTATGGGAAAGTTACATAACTACATTCTGCACCTCGAAGGTCATTATCACATTCGTGCCGAAATTCGACCAGAACTTGGTGCCGCTGATGAAGGTATCGTTGAACGCAGTATACTGCATACCACTCGACCCAATCTGCGTTGCCCATCGCTGAACGAGCGCACCATTCACGCCAGGCGTGGTGAACTTACTGAGGTCAAAGTTAATGGTTTGCGCGGAGCCCCAGTTGACAGCGACAATGACGAGCTTCTTGGCGCTCGCGCTGTACGCCGAAACCGTGTAAGAGCTTCCGCCGTCGATGATCCTCATGCCGGGGAGGATGTGTCGCGTGAACTGCGCCAGCACGAAATACTTCTGACTCGGCGCGCCCGTGGTTTTTGCGTTATTATCCGCAGTGATGAGTCCCCAGCCGCTCACGTCGAGCGTTTGCCAGTACACCCACGCGGTTGGGTGCAGCCAGACGAAGTCTAGAATCAGGTTACTGGCAAGACTAGAACCCGTGCCGTCGCTGTCGCCGTACTCGGTATTCCACAACTTCTTTCCCTTCGCCGACACATTCGAGTACAGGACATCCCGCCGGCCCCCGGGCCCCTGGTATCCGTGCACGTTGACGCGCCCAATGTCGGCGATAGCAGTCGACGACAAGGTTCCGAAGGTCGTGACAGCTTCATCGTAGGTGTTTTCATCCGAGGCCGAGACGATGGTGTTCGTCAGTCCCCGCGAGTTGAGCTCACTGCGCAGGAACGGGATCACGTTCGACATGGTGCTCACGTCGAAGTGGCAGCCTTCCTGGGTGCCCGTTGGGCCGACCCAGTATGAAGCTGAGGGTTCGTTGAACGCCTCGACCGAGGTGAACGTGACGCCCCAGTGCGTGGCTGCGTATGCCGCGATGGTGGCCAGGTACACGGCGTGCTGGTCCCAATTCCACGTCTCGAGGTTGTCACTCGAGCCGTCGTTGGAGCCCGAAGGATTCAAGTTGTTACACATCCACCTGTGATCGCGAAGCTCGTCAAGCGTAAGTATAACGGGGACAGCAGAATCATCTACCACACAGGAGAATTGGAAAACAATTCGACAAGGTTGGCACCGCGGGCGATGGCAAGCGCCATCATGTTGCGTTGGTTCGCGTCTACGGTCCACGACCAGCTGCTCGAGTTGGGTTGGATGCTGTTCCAGTCGAGCCAGAAGGCGTCCATCTGCCGCGACGCTGTGATATCCGGCGACACGACCATAGTGTCGCCGTCAGGGTCCTTGTTCTTGCTGGAAGCGCCCGCATTGTAGCGGATGATGTTGAGACCCAGCCCTGGAAGGACAAAGCCGTTGAAATTGACGGTGTTTCGAGTAAAGAAGATGTCTGCCAACGCCGTCTGTGTCCCGAATGCCTTAGCCCACCACGCCAGCGAGGTTCCCCATCCTTCCCAAGTCCCGTAGTTAGCGCTGGGATTGATTGTGGTTGTCTCGTCGGCTATGGCTGCTGGCAGCAGAATCACCGCCAACGGGAGGAGGGCGCGGAAATGCATAACAGCAAGCGTTGGTGGATGCCTCCGACCCCCGTGCTTTTAAGTCGCCTGGCCACTGTTCATCGGAAAAACGGGCGCGTGCTCATCCATCTGAGAGTGATACTTGTTCCGAGGGAAACGCGGTTGGTTTTCGGGCTTGAACCGGCGCGGAGAGATCCCGGGACCAGACCATTAGCGCAACACATGGTGGAAATTGGCCCCGCAGCTTCAAAGGCTAGTTTTCCATTCGGGATGAAATAGGCAACACTGACGCCATTGTCCTAATGTGGTAATTTTGATGGGATGAACAGGGATTGCAACAAGTTGTGCATGGTGCCGATGATATTCCATGACATTCCCTACTTCGACCGAAAAAGACACTGGAATTCACACAGCGGGAAAAGTCGAACAAAGACAATACTGCATAATTAATTTACTAATTCGCAGGACAGTTGTACGCAGTGTCGGTGAGATTCTTTCCCGCTGTAAGAATTCAAGTCAGAATCGTGGTGCAAAAGGCAGAGAAAACATCGACTCACGACACTTCCCATTGGCAGCTTGCGCACAGGTGCGGGAGTGAGACATATTTACACCTCTCTGCACCTTGAAGCACCCGCTGCCGGACCCTTCGTACGAGTCGGGAGTCGAACCAGTGCAGTTGACCGGGTTCACGTTGTTGTTGGTCATATTGGTGGCCCATCCGGGGCACGTCTCACATGCGACCGCCTGTCCATACCTGCGGGGGAATGTTGGTGAACGTAAAAGGGCGGCATTTAGCAAACGTACTTTTGCTGGAACAGGCCCGAAGAAGCACCGTAGCAAAAGCTCTCCCGGCAATCTGAGAGGTTGTGAAATTGAGCGTAGCTGCGAAGAGAAATAAAAGGATACCGTACGTGGCTGGAACGTCCCGGGAGGACAAGGCAATTGCACAGCGCTGCCGGTTGTGTTCGTGAAGTGGCCAGGGCTGGTAACGAGACAGGCAGTAGAATTCATTCCTTTCAAAGAATGCGTCAGATTCATCGCTGGAGGGGAGAGTAAAGCGTACTAGGCTGGTAGAAACCGGTCCCGCATGGCTGTGGGTTGCTGTTTCCGTCACAAGTGTGACCCGCGGGGCAGCGCGCACAGGCGGTGCCGTTGTAGTAGGATCCAAGACGACAAGAGTTCGAAGCCCGGCCCATCAGACCATCTTGTCCGTCTTCAGGTTGATCCGAGTCGCCTCTATTATGGAACGAGATTAACGAAGTTCGACAGTAACAAACGAAGGAGCACTCACTGGGGAAGAGAGACGACGCTGGAGAGCATCAAAGCAGAAGCAACAAAGGCAGAAGTAAAGAGCATGGTAAGCAGATATTCAAGTAGTGGGCAGGTGTAAAAGGTGCTGTGAAGCGGTGGTTTTGAGCTGAAAGCCATGCTGAATTTATACGTTCCGAAGGGGCTCTTGGACCGTTTCTTTGAGTTTGAGACAGGAGGGGTTTACATCCGCACATGTTGTTGCAGCAAGCGTCATGGCGGAAGAAATGTATCCGCAGGTCGAAATGGAGAGTGTCTCACTTTGAGAGCGCGAAAATTGATTAGGGCTTGTGAGGGTTGGTCTGCTCCCAGAGAGTCGAGAGAGTGATCCAAGGACACAGTTCATTATACGAGGACCTAGAAGACTTGAAGAAGAACACAGTATGAACTGGACTGAAATTTCGTGGTGGAAGAGAAGAAGCAAGCATCGGATCACGGCGGGCCGGGTGTCGATCCTTTCGTTCCGCGTCAATCTTCTCTTGCTCCCGTACCAACTAATCTGGTTCTATTGGGAAATCCTACCGAGGAACTGGTCATCACATTGCTCTTGATTCTGCTCCTGCTACAGTGTGCATTGGGTATTTCTTCCGCTTCTACAATCTCAAGTGCGGATGTAAACCCCCCCTGTCTCAAACTCAAAGAAACGGTCCAAGAGCCTCCTCGAAACGTATAAATACAGAATGGCCTTCAGTTTAAACCCCAGCTTCACAGCACCTCTTACACCTGCCCACTACTTGAATATCTGCTTATCATGCTCTTTACTTCTGCCTTTGTTGCTTCTGCTTTGATGCTCTCCAGCGTCGTCTCTCTTCCCCAGTGAGTGCTCCTTCGTTTATTACTGTCGAACTTCGTTAATCTCGTTCCATAATAGAGGCGACTCGGATCAACCTGAAGACGGACAAGATGGTCTGATGGGCCGGGCTTCGAACTCTTGTCGTCTTGGATCCTACTACAACGGTACCGCCTGCGCGCGCTGCCCCGCAGGCCACACCTGCGACGGGAACAGCAACCCACAGCCATGCGGGACCGGTTTCTACCAGCCTAGTACGCTTTACTTTTCACTCCAGCGATGAATCTGACGTATTTTTTGAAAGGAATGAACTCTACTACCTGTCTCGTTACCAGCCCTGGCCACTTCACGAACACGACTGGCAGCGCTGTGCAATTGCCTTGTCCCCCCGGGACGTTTCAGCCACGTACGATATCCCTTTATTTCTCCGCAGTCATGCTTAATTCCGCTACTTCTCAGACTGTCGGGAGAGCTTTTGCTACGGCGCTTCTTCGGGCTTGTTCCAACAGAAGTACGTCTGCTTAGTGTTTGCCCTCTGGGTACTCTAACACTGTCTCGCAGGTACGGACAGGCGGTCGCGTGTGAGACGTGTCCCGGATGGGCCACTAACATGACCAACAACAACGTGAACCCGGTTAACTGCACCGGCTCGACTCCCGACTCGTACGAAGGGTCTGGCAGTGGGTGCTTCAAGGCCCAGAGAGGTGTAAACATGTCGCACTCCCGCACCTGTGCGCAAGCTGCCAACGGGAAGTGCCGTGAGTCGTTGTCTTCTCTGCCTTTTGTACTATGAATCTGACTCGAATTCTTCTAGCGGGAAAGAATTTCACCGACACTGCGTACAACTGCCCTGCAAACTAGTAAACCAATATGTAGTACTATTTTTGTTCGACTTTTTATGCTGTGTAAATCCCAGTGACTTTCTCGGTTGTCCTCGAGTTGGTCTGTCTAAGCTGAGGCTCTTGTTTCAACGAGAGCCACTTGAAAGTAATCCCAAATTCAATGCCCGACTTTGTTCTGGCATTTGTACCATGGGCTCAACCATTCTGCAGTCGAGAAACTTTCCAGCTTTGTCCCCTCTTCTCCCCAAACAAACTTCAAAGGCGCTAAGTCGATTCCGAAAACATGGTACTCCGTCTTTCGATTATTAGACTTGTATATTATTTTTCTTGAGCCTCTCGCTCCCTCTCACTCTCCATAATAGCCTTGATCATCTCACTTCCCAACACCCCGGCCTCTTCGAATCTCCCTTCAAAGAACACCCGTGTCTCCTCAAACCGCCTCCGGTACAGTTCAAAGCTCCCGAAGCTAACACACTGACTCCACTGCCGCGCAGCGATCACAAACTCCAGATCATCGCGCCGGTGCCAGGTGTCGTACAGCCCCGACTGAATCGCGTTGTCCAGCATCGTCGGCGAGAGGAACAAGTGCTCCGCCACGCCGAGGAAGAGGCGGAATATCGGCGTCGCGGCGAGCGCCAAGTGGAGAAACGGTTGTATTTTGAGATGCGCCCAGCAATCGACCATGGCGAGCAGAGACAGATGCGAATTGGCGTTGTTTTGGGTACTGCCATTGGCGGAGCGTGGCGGCGGCGTTCGTCCGAGGCTAAATCGGTCGAGGACGTCCGAGGAGAGTAATATAGGTGCTCGTTTTTTACCATCCTTTTCATCATCTCCAAACACGATTTGCCGCGCCCATTCTACCCGCTCACGAAGCCGCTCCTCGCCACCCTTAGCGGTACCCTGCAGCATGAGCTTGAACAGCTCCGTGGCGCTCTCCGCAAACTGGTCTATCTGTATCTTCGCACTGGGGTTGAGGATCGCCAAACCGGCGTAGACGTGCCACGCATTTGAATATATCCGCAAAGTTATGTTCACTTTTGCGGTCTCTATTCCACCGACGTAGAGGCCCTGCTCCCAAGGGTAGGACTTCACGGACGCCCACGCCGTTCCCATGCTACAAAGTCAGATGGTGAAAACCGACGCAAAATTCACAAGAAAAGGAATAACCTTAAAAATGCAGCATGCGTAACGGCTTGAGTATTAGCGGTGACCTGGTCGTGCTCGTCGTATGATAGATAAACGTAACGCGATCCGAAAGAGCGAAGAATATTTTCGACCAAGCGGAGAGCTTCCGGAGGAGCGCGATGTTGAATGAGGACCTATCGATAGGTTAATATCCACGGAGGGCGTCGAGTTGGTGGGGAAATGCAAACGAAGCTCACCAGTGGCTGGCCCACCGGCGAAACGCTCGGCCCGTGTAATGAATGACATGAGACAATGTGCACGTCCTGTGGTAGATATTTTTCAAACGCTGCCTTCTCGGGCGCCTTCACGGAGGTCTGGCCAGCCACCACAGCGTCGAGCTTTGTAGCTAAATCAGGTTAATGGCGTATTCAATTTCAAGTGTTAAATAAACCGCCGCACATGGACCATACTGCGCCACGACGCGGTCGATGAACTCCGCTTCCACAGAGTACATGATGAAATCCGACGACCGCGCGACGTAATGACCGTCGGGAAACACCGTCACGCCGGCGACGTCTAAGTTGCAATTTAATTTTCTTCAATAACGCGAGGGACGAAAAAATCTTCCGAACCGGCGTATTCCGCCTTGAGTGCCTCGTATTTAGCTGGTAGATCGCAGACATGAATTCTTTGCGGAAAGAAAATACATCAATCAGGGATGCGAATCGTCAGAGTAAATAGAGGGAAAGGCACTTCTTCCATCCTGCGTTGGAGAGATATTTTGCGTACATTCGGCCCATCGCACCCATACCAATGAAACCGATAGTTGGTTGCTCCTCGAGAGGACTGGACGGGCTAACATCGTTCCACACACGAACCATCGAAGGAATAGAGAGACTAGGGGTGAAATCGGAAGTGGTGGTGGACTAGAGACAAGGTGGGGCTCGAGTCAAATTAAATTTCACGGTCACCTGATGGCCAAGATTTCGATATTGACACAAAATGTCGCGTCAGCTTGCCGAGAGAAGTTTGATCGGAATTGGCGAGCGGCACCAGGCGGCACCTCTACAGACCTCTACTGAGTCTAGTCTGACCAAGGTAATCCTGCCGCTGCCGCGCTGCGCAAGGGATTATTCTCGCACATTCGGACAAACACGAGGGAACTTTACAGACGGGTATCAAGTTACAACTACACATCAAGCGCAAACAGCCCCCGGAGCGGCGGAATATTCTCTTTCTGGTCCTCACCGTGTGAACGCTTGGTACTGAGCTTGAGCTTGCCAACCTCGACCCCAAACTTATGATCGCGCTGAAATGTCCGTCAAAAGGCGAAGATATAGGTTACCAATAGGTAAGACGACGCACCTGGTTCTCACATTCGGTGAATGGTTTTCTGAGACTGCGATCGCGACTCGGCAAGACGAATGGGGCGGTAATATTGCGGATGGGTTTAATCTGGATGATAACACAACGTTCAGCAAATGGATTCGGCCTTTAACGTGGGGCTTACCTCCTGCGCAGTAGCCTCAGAGTAAGGCCGAAGAGAAGATCCGTTCCGATGTTGTTTTGAGTCGGTAATCTCAGGATAAGACTCAGTGGAGTTATTGTCCTCCAACGGGCACGGAGACGGAAGCGGACTCGTCTCCTCCTCCGGCTTCAGCAACGCGTCGATGTGAAGTGCGAAAGTCAAGAGAACAAGAGGGATGTCGTCATCGTCATCGTCCTCCGCTTCTTCGTCTGATTCAGACTCGGAGCAGCGAGGAGACATTGGTATTGATACGATGTTTACAGCCTGCAAACGACGTTGAATCGCGGTCGCAGCGTCAATTAGAACAAAGAAAAAATTGTATGTACCAGTTTGGAGCCACATTCAGGGTGAGGGGACGAAACCAGCGTTTCCGCGGGAGACTGGAGTGTCGACATTGAAAGTATTAATATAATTGTAGGTTCGGTAATAATGAAGTTGATTGTGCAGAAAGAGTGCTTGGAAAGAAAAATTATTGGCACTAGGCCTGTGCATAAGATAGAATTGAGCTGGGCGATACGAGAGGGAAATAAGAAGACCCACTCAAATACGTAGAAGATTATTGTAGTGGGGGCTTCAATGCGAAATGAAGGAAAGTCGGTTCGTGCACAGCACTTCGAGGTCAGTGGCGGAGTGTTAGAAGGGAAACTGGGGCGGAATGGTTCTTATACGGTGCAAGCCCACAAAGGTCTTTGTGGTGCCAACTAAGGAACAAAGGAAAATGACGAACGGCTGCAGCGAGGCACCAAATGAATAGAAAAACAGACGGCGGGATCATCTGCATGGTAAGAAAGAAAGAACGAACAATATTTCCAGTCACAAACGCCACTCTGATATTCACGAGGTGACAGTAATTCCATAGGATCAATCGACTGGCACTCAACTAAGCTCAAGCGGACGCACGATCCTTCTCCAAAAGCTCTTCAACGCGGCGGACTTTGTGGTCATTTCCAGTGCCCGGGGAGATCTCGCGATCGACGCGAGTGCCGATGCGGATGTCTGTCGCAACACGGGGCGCGCCACGGGCATGCACGGCGGCGTGACAGTCGTGAATTGCCTTGGACACGGCGCTCCATGGGCCTTCTGTAAAGCAAGCAGGTTAATAAT
The DNA here is from genome assembly GCA_029281435.1 of Mycena haematopus. NCBI lineage: Eukaryota > Fungi > Basidiomycota > Agaricomycetes > Agaricales > Mycenaceae > Mycena > Mycena haematopus. The sequence goes on from JARJCV010000040.1 coordinate 207,294, forward strand.
CAGTGAATGCCGCCGTCACTGCGTGCCTATGTTCGTTCCATAGCCACTAAGTTACAACTGGGTGAGGCTGGGCGCCAACAAACTCGAGGGGTTGGGCCACTTACTGCATCTGCAGAGAGGGTTTTGAATGACTTGTGAGATTAAAACATTTGCTTGGGTATAACCTTGTATGTGAGGCCAGACTTTTGGAGAATGCGTTGACATTCTGCTATATATTCGGCAACAGACGACTCTCCAGTGCCCATAGGTATCAAGCAGAAGTCTGGGAGGGGTGAGCTGGAACGAGGATACCAGAAAATGCGCACCTGCGACGGCATAGAGATCGTCGCTCATGGTAGTGCTATTAGAGACTTACGAGAGTGTAGCTTATTTGGTCACTGCCTTGTTTTTGTATACTGACTGTCCCGGTCCCTATAACGCGGATAATGCCTGCTACCTCGCTCCAGTCGCGTATTAGCGCATTCGAGTCGCTTTCAAACCCACGCACGGTGCTGCAGACACCCTTGTCCCCGCGGGTAATCCCTTCGACGCCACCGAGAACATCCCCGTCCCCGTCTCCGCCAAATCTTGGCCGCAAATCGTCGCTCCTTGACTTCAAGATTGACTTGAAGGACTGGGTACTTGAGGACGGGCCTCCTCCGCGTTCGAATGGCTTCAAAAAGACCCCCACACAGGCTTCGTTCAACGGGGATGATGCCTTGATCCATTTCTCTCCGCCAAAGCCGTCCAGCGTGAAAGCGCCTCCATTACCACCTCGGAAACCGTCGCTTTCGTCGTTAAAGTCTACTGCGTCGCTTCCTGGAAAGAAAAACCCTCCTATGTTGCCGCCGCCGACTCGCCGAGGCGACTCGTTGACAGTGGAGCACACATATCCACCGTCGTTAGAGCTTTCGCCTCCGCGCGGACACACCCACAGCTCTTCTATCTCGTCCTTTCACTCCGTCTCTCTCTCGGATCAATCGCCCACTCCAAGTCCTACAGCAGCCCAACACACAATAGAGCACACGACAGGTAGCTCCGCAGAGTCTTTCGAGGAATTATCCGCCTCGGCAGCCTTTTCCAGCCCCACTACTTCTGCACTCATCTCACAGGACTGGGAAAGGGCAATGGCCCGCCGCCAGCCTCCGAAACTTCCCGCGCGGCCGCCGCCGCCCACGACCATCTCACCTCCTCCGATACGCCGAACCGCACCACCACCCCCATCAGACCGCGCGTCCATACGGAGCTTTGCGTCTGCCTCGTCCTCCGCTTCCGCATCTACCTCCAAATCCGCCCTCTCCACCCCTATTGCCGCACTAACTTCACGCCCGCCCCCGGTCCCGCCTGCCCCGCGTCGCCGATATGACGCCCTCTTCTCCTCCCTCTTCTCCGCCCATGCCCAGCGGCCCGCGCTGCTCGTACCACGCCGCCGCACCGCTGCTGGCTGGCGTGGCCTCTCCGTCGACCTCATCCGCGACCCCGCCGTCGGCGCAAATGGGCAGCCGTCCAGCCCCTCATTGGATGACGATGTGGAGACACTCCCGGGCCCTGTTATCCGCGTCCTGTGGTCCCGCTCCCGCCTCCCCTTGCCAGTGCTCTCGGCCATCTGGTACGCCGTCCCTCGTCCCCATAAAAATAAAATACATCATGTTAATGCATATTCGATACAGGACGGAATGCGATCCCGGACGGACGGGCGCGCTCGACCGGGAGGCGTTCGCCCGGGGAATGTGGCGTATTGACGAGGAACTCCGCCGGGCGGAGTCGAATCGCACGAATGGGGGGTGGCGGCGGGGCTTGCAATGATGAGGATCCATTGTATTGTTTTTGAACTTATCGGACACGCGACGACATGGTGTTAGATCACTACTAATTGCTTGGAAGCTCGATTTGGATTTCGGAACACGGGCGCTACTGTACATCAGGCAGTTGATTCCACTGACGGCCTGGTTTGGAAATACTACCGTCTGCATCCTAATATGGCAATCGCTTGGCATTTCGCACAAGAACGCGCAGAGCAAGGGATACATGGTCCAAGAAGGGTACAAGATCGCTCATTCCAACTCTTTGACCCCAGCCTTGATACCCTTGGACGCAGATGTTTCCAGTGGCTCGCCCATTTCGGAAACATCAACCCCGTTGCGTTTCAAATACTCTCTCCAGGACTCGTCCTCCACTTCGAGGTCCATCGAAGTCTGCAGAGCAGTGTACATCAAGATCACAGAGCAGAAAACACTGGAGAAGGCCGGCTGGTACGCACTCCAGGAATGGTTAACATCGTCACAACTGCACCGATGAGGGACACAGCGCTTCCAACTAAAAAATAAGCGCAGCGTCAACCCAACCCCCTTCGTACAGAAGACATGTTTTTAGTCTATACGGGACGGGACGTACTGGTGAAAACAGCCTGCTGGCCCTTGAACGTCGATGGAAATGCGTCCTGGATTGGGGTGAACACCTGTGTGCCAATCGCGGCTCCAGCTTTACCCCACGCAGCCTAGACACAAACAGGGTCAGAACGTAGTCGCACCCTTCATATTTGGAGGAGTCGCCAAAACGCAAACGCACCGAGAAGCCGAAGAAGTGGCCGCGGAGGGCGGTGGGGTAGACTTCGCCTGCGAGGATGATTGTTGCGATCCCAGGGCCGGCTTCGGCAGCTGCCACGAACAGTCCGTCTGAAATGAAAGAGATGCGGTGAAAGCAAGCCAAAGAGCGAGCGAGTGAAGACTTACACATGATGATGAACGCAGCGAGGTGATTCTGAATGGGGCCCAGGGCGCCGCCCAGGATCATGCCGAGCACGCCTTGGACGGCGAAACCCAATGCCATGGTGTTTCTCCGGCCCAGCTTGTCGATAATGAGGCCGCCGGCGAGGCAACCAGGTAGATGGAACATACTGTATACTGAGTTCGGTTTGGCATGCATAATTTCCTGCACGCGCTCACTTGATCAACGTGCCATACGCAATGTTTCGCATGACGGTGTTGTGGGGGTTCAGTTGCGAGATGATCGTAGACGAGAAGAGGCCGAAGGGATACGAACAAAAGTCATAACTGCGCGGCGTGCGTGCACAGTGGTCAGGAACAAAGATACGGCCGGCATTGACAACTCACAGAAACCACTTGAGGGAGGGGAGCGTGAGGAGTAGACCAAAAGAAGGAAGTGAAGTGAAACATACACAAGCACACGTTCCGACAAGCCGGCGCCAATATCTCTTCGCAGCGAGAATCAAGACGCGGAAGGTGATCTGCCGGCCCTTCATAGCGTGATTCCGGAATGCCGTCGAATTGAGCATCTTAATTCTGAAGTAGAACACGCATAAGGGCGGTACTAACCCCAGAGCGAAGCAGACGCGCCAGATGCCGGCGAAGTCGTGCGTCGAGACGGTGTTCAAATGAAATCCGTAGGCCGCCATAACAATGAGGGGTACCACGCCGGAGAGGACAATGCCGAAGTCGATGGCCATGTCGCCGACGCTGGCGATGAGGAAGCCGCGCCACTTTCGGACCTGGATTCCGTATCTTTAGAACTAGCTAGCGAGCACCACATGGGAGACTTGCATGTTGGGTTTCGTCTGCTGCTTCGATGGCCGCAGTGCCGCAGACAGGGTCTGCGTTCCATGTCAGTGTCAGTGTTTTCACCAGGAACAGACTGCATTGGGAACTAACACTCTCCGCCGGCGCCGCTAAATATCGCGTCAGGTCAGCTTCAAGTTGAACAGGATGATGGTAAGAAGACTGGAGCTCACACTCCAGCGAGACCTCTGCCTACGAGCAGCATCCAAAGAAGGCCTTGCGGGGTCCCACCATGCGCTGCAGCGCTGATGATGATGCCGAGAATGAGTGTCATGGTGGTCATCAAGACGCCGCTCTTGCGACCAATGCGGTCGATGATACTCCCAAAGAACAGCATCCCGACGATCTAGGTAACAATTAGCTTTCGAACGCAAGCGACGTGTGACGACTCACCTCGCCGATAAAGAAACTATTGGTGATCCTCGTCTTCATGGCAGGCGTGAAGGCCGAGGGAAACAGATGTGCAAACAGCAAATTCATGTTTCCGATTATTCCTACGTTGTAGCCATCGCTCGCTAACGCGATCCCGGCGAAGACGACAGAGAAGACGGCTGAGACTTTGGTTTTCTCGTCATACAAGTGTCTGCGCTGTCGAGTGGAAGCAGGGAGCTCTTGGATGTCGACATGCACATCCGAGTCGACCTCCTTTTCAGATGCCATGATATTGATGTGAGGAGAGCAAGGTTGGGTGAACTCGTCGCTTCCTCGGCAAAAGAACTTAGCACCCCGCTTTAAGTACTTCGCTCGCGACTCACTCACGGTCTCAGCCTTCTCAAGGCAGGCTCATCACGTCTATCTTTGTCACAGAATCAAGCCGGGCTTGCAGCTCTCGACATCGTCTCGATAATAGTAGAGCCTTGACAGCCTGCATCGAGTGAGGGCCGTTTGTTGTCGTCACTTGCCACTTGCTTGAGAATTGTTGCATGTAGGGGTCTATCGGTTGGTGAAAAGAAATGACTCTCAAGAAGATCGAGAAGAACCTGGACTTACGTAGCAACCTTTTCCAACGCTTGCTCTGGCGCATTTTTCTCTCTCTTGAGCGTTTCTCCTAGAGTTATTATCGGTGTCAAGCTGCCGGAAACGCCTGATGACCCGGTTCAAGAAGATCTGCTCTTGCGCAGGAACTTCTTTCCTTTTGATAGTCCCTCACTGATACAGATCTCTTGAGAGCCACTCCTAAAATTGTCGTAGGTGTCAGAATTAGCCATGATCCTGTTCGGGAAGATAAAAGACAAGCAACAGGCGAGCATTGTGCAAGTCTGGCAAGCAGAACACCTGAGACTTTCGAAGAGCAGGAACCGACTCACCCATGGCTAATAACAACTCAAGCTTCACCGAAGGGTTGGCTAAGGCGGTAGGTTCGTGGCATCTCCCACGCAACCCTTCAGCGTCCCGATCGAGGCGCAGCGGCCTTGTATCGTGGTAGCCCAAACAACCACCTGTCCTACCCCCTGGCTAGCACGATGCAAAGAGCGGAGAGAAATCGAGAATTAAACGCAGTCGGTTGCAGCAACTTGAGTCGCGCAGGTCTTATGCATGTCGAAGAAAAACAAAGATGCGGCGACTTCATTGGCGCAAACTCCGTGTCAAGAATAAAAGTCGTAACAAAGGAAGGCATGTATGGAGGAGGTAGCATAAGTCGAGAACATAATTTTGCATAATCCTTGATGTACAGTGCTCCCGGTACGGACCTGCAAAGTTGTAGACCAATCGAGAGGCTTCCTACGGCTCCGCGAGAACGACTCCATCCAGATGAGCGCAAGGAACACGCGCACGGCAATGACGATACAAACGACGGCTGCCTCTGAAGGTGCTCACTCGTCCATCGCCGGCAAGAGGAACATCGAGAAGGGAGGAAAGCCCAGGGTGTCGAAGATCTGGCAGCGACGGAGCGTCGAGCGAGAGCGAGAAAGACCAGAAGGGGCCCCAGAGCAAACGAGAAGGAAGCAAGACGGGTACTTGAGGTCGAGCGGCAGCGGCGGAGAGAGAAGAAAGTACTCAGCAAGTCGTCCTCAAGCAAGTTTGGGGCCTCTGAGCCACGGCCGTTCGCGCTATAAAGAGGAAACAAGAGGGAGGAGACAAGGAGGATTTGCGGATAAAGCCGTCGGGTTTCGGAGCCGAACATCCGATTTTCGAGTTTTCGCACGAGTAAAGGCTGCTTGCTGCCTCGCAGCTGTAAGTCTCTAACGCCATCGTCTAGCTGCGGTGGCCCCCAAATCTTCGCTTTGCACCAAGTGCGTCTCGTTCCACGTCAGCGGCAACATTTCAGAAGTTCTACCACCAAGTAGCCTCGGCTGCCTACGTACTCGGTCGGGCATTTCGCACAAGAACGCGCTGAGCAAGGGATACGCGGTTCAAGAAGTGATACAAGAGCGCTCATTCCAACTCCTTGATCTCAGCCTTGATGGCCTTGGACGCAGATGCTTCCAGTGGCTCGCCCATTTCGGAAACATCAACCCCATTGCGTTTCAAATAGTCTCTCCAAGACTCGTCCTCCACTTCAAGGTCTATCGAAGTCTGCAAAGCAGCGTATATCAGGATCCTAGAGCAGAAAACACTGGAGAAGGCCGGCTGGTACGTACTCCAGGAATGGTCAACATCGTCACAACTGCACCGATGAGGGACACAGCGCTTCCAACTAAAAAAAATAAGGGCGGCGTCAACCCAGCCCCTCGGACAGAAGACACGCCTTGGTACTGCACGGGACGGGACGTACTAGTGAAAACAGCCTGCTGGCCCTTGAATGTTGACGGAAATGCGTCCTGGATTGGGGTGAACACCTGTGTGCCAATCGCGGCTCCAGCTTTACCCCACGCAGCCTAGACACAAATAGGGTCAGAACGTAGTCGCACCCTCCATATTTGGAGGAGCGCGCAAAACACAAACGCACCGAGAAGCCGATGAAGTGGCCGCGGAGGGCGGTAGGGTACACCTCGCCTGCGATTAGGATTGTTGCGATCCCAGGGCCGGCTTCGGCGGCTGCTAGGAACAGTCCGTCTGAAATGAAAGCGATACGGTCAAAGAAAAGAGCGGGCAAGTAAAGATTTACACATGACGACGAACGCGGCGAGGTTATTCTGAATGGGGCCCAGGGCGCCGCCGAGGATCATGCCGAGCACGCCTTGGACGGCGAAACCCAATGCTTGGGTGTTCCTCCGGCCCAGCTTGTCGATGACGAGGCCGCCGACGAGGCAGCCAGGTAAATAGAACGCACTGTTACTGAGTTCGATTTGGCGCGCATAATCTCCTTTACGCACTCACTTGATCAACGTGCCAAGTGCGATGTTTCGCATGACGGTGTTGTTTGGGTTCAGTTGCGAGATGATGGTAGACGAGAACAGGCCGAAGGGATATGAACAAAAGTCATAGCTGCGAGTACACGGTGGTCAGGAACAAGTGCACAGCCGGCATTGGCAACTCACAGAAACCACTTGGAGGAGGGCAGCGTGAGCAGTAGACCAAAGGAAGGAAGTGAAACAAACGTACGCAAGCACACGTCCCGACGAGACGGCGCCAATATCTCTTCGCAGCGAGCATCAAGACGCGGAAGGTGATCTGGCGGCCCTTCATAGCGTGATTCCGGAATGCCGTCGAATTGAGCATCTTGATTCTGAAGTAGAACACACATAGGGGCGGTACCAACCCCAGAGCGAGGCAGATGCGCCAGATCCCGGCAAAGCCGTGCGTCGAGACGGTGTTCAGATGAAATCCGTAGGCTGCCATCACAATGAGCGGCACCAGGCCAGAGAGGACGAAGCCGAAGTCGATGGCTAAGTCACCGACGCTGGCGATGAGGAAGCCGCGCCACTTTCGGACCTGGTTCCAATTCTTTAGAACTAGCTAGCGAGCACGACACGGGAGACTTGCACGTTCGGTTTCATCTGCTGCTTCGATGGCTGCAGTGCCGCAGACAGGATCTGTGTTCTATGTCAGTGTTTCGCGAGGAACAGATTGCTGGGGACTAACACTCTCCGCCGGCGCCGCTAAATATTCCGTCAGGTCAGCTTCAAGTTGAAAGACTTGAACTCACACTCCAGCGAGACCTCTGCCTACAAGCAGCATCCAAAGAAGGCCTTGCGGAGTTCCACCATGCGCTGCAGCGCTGATGATTATGCCGAGAATGAGCGCCATGGTGGTCATCAAGACGCCGCTCTTGCGACCAATGCGGTCGATGATACTCCCAAAGAACAACATCCCGACGATCTAAGTAACAATTAGCTTTCGAACACATCCGACGTCTGACGACTTACCTCACCAATGAAAAAACTATTGCTGATCCTCGTCTTCATGGCAGGCGTCAAGGCCGAGGGGAACAGATCTGCCAACAGCAAATTCATATTTCCGATTATTCCTGCGTTGTAGCCATCGCTTCCCAACGCGATACCGGCGAAAATAACAGAGAAGACGGCTGAGACTTTGGTTTTCGCGTCGTACAAGTGTTTGCGCCGTTCAGTGGAAGCAGGGAGCTCTTTGGTATCGACATGCACATCCAAGTCGGCCTCCTTTTCAGACGCCATGATATTGATGTGAGGAGAGCAAGGTTGGGTGAACTCGCCGCTTCTTTGGCAAAATGACTTAGCACCCCGCTTTAAACACGTTCGCTCGCGACTCACTCACGGTCTTAACCTTCTCAGCAGGTTCATCACGTCTATCTTTGTCACAGAATCAAACCGTGTTTAAAGCTCTCGACATGGTCTCGATGATAGTGGAGGGCCTTGACAGCATGCAGCGAGGGAGCACTTGCATCGAGTGAGGGTCGGTTGTTGTCGTTACTTGCCACTTGCTCGAGAGTTTCTCCTAGAATTGTTACATGTAAGTGTCTAGTATCGGTTGGTGAAAAAATGACTTTCAAGAAGGTCAAGAAGAACCTGGACTCACGTAGGAACCTTTTCCAAGCTTGCTCTGGCGCAGTTTTCTCTCTCTCTTGAGCGATTCTCCTAGAATTGTTGTCAGTGTCAAGCTGTCGGAAACGCCTGATGGCCCGGTTCAAGAAGATCTTATTTCCTTTTAATAGTCTCTCCTACCACTTGTATAGGTGTCAGTCTCAGGCTACTGACAGTCTGTCAAAATTGGCCTGTGAAGAAATGATACTGAAGCCTGCTCCACTAATCTCTTGAGAGCCACTCCTAAAATTGTCGGTGTCAGAATTAGCTATGATTCTGTTCGAAAAGAAGATAAAAGATTATCAACAGACAATTGTGTGCGTCTGGCGCAGAACACCTGACACCTCGACAGAGCAGGAACCGACTCACCCATGGCTAATAACAAGCAAAGCTTCACCGAAGGGTTTGACCAAGGCAATAAGAAACCTGCCCATGAAGTGGTTACGGAGCTCTTCCAGCTTTTGGAAGCGTAAGCTGGGCTAATGTTTCCGAAGCACTCACCCATGACGCACTGTTCAGGCAAGGGCAAGCCGGCTATATCGGCGAAGCTGTTTCCCAGCTTGTAGGTTGCTCTACGAACCACAATCGAAACATATTTCATTTCGTAGGAACACTCACTCCAAACAGCGGACGCAGCCAGGAAGTCCAGCGCCGACGATGCCACTGTATGCGCCGCATTGCTGCACGACGTCGGCCAGTTCCTGCCCAACTCGACCGCCAGCGACATGCTCACCGACGGTATGAGCGTTGGAAAAGCGTCACACGAAGCCATTGGTGCCGCCTACCTAGCCTCGCTGGGTTTTCCCCCCAAAGTGTGCGAGCTGGTTGGCGCGCACGTTGTCGCCAAGCGCTATTTGACGGCGACAGAACCAGGCTACCTGGAAGCACTCTCGTCAGTGTCAAAGGCATCGTTGAAGCATCAGGTGTATTCGCTCGTTGCCTGAATATTTCGACACTGCTGATTTGCGACAACAGGGTGGACCATTCACGCTGGCTCAGGTCAAGGAGTTTGAACAAGATCCTCTGGCGCAAGCCAAGATCGGTCTTCGCCGCTGGGACGATCAGGCCAAGAGGACCGATATAAAGGCCTCTTCTCTCGAGAGCTTCAGGAGCGCGGTCGAGAATGCCTACAACGAAACTTGAGGCCGTTTTGGTTATGTATCCTCAACTACTCCTCGAGTCCTTTTTGTGCAACGCTCCCAGTATCCAACGCGCCATAAAGATTCGTGCACAAATTGTGTTGAAGACGACACGAAAGACATGAAAGTTTTTGCGTTAGAGAGATCGGACGTGAGACGGACTGTGACCACAAATAGGGGCATTCATCATATTCAACTTTTCATTGACTTTTCACATTTGAGCAGTGAGTACTCATTGGGAAACAGATAAGCATGGGTGAATATTATTTTACGATTAAAGGAGTGGTGATCAAACGGTTAAACCTGAACGGATGGATCCCACTTTCGTTGGAGATGCAAAATCTCACCTTCGGTAGCTGTCGGAGTTTCACGATCCTCAAGCCACACGACAGTTTCCGGAACCGTAATCTGCCGTGCACTTTAGATGCGCTTCACAAACGAATGAACAAGGAGAGCACGAACCTCAGTCAAGTTGGCCACAGGAACTGGCGCAAGGGTGCCCGTTCCTTGGTTGAACATGAATATAGCGGTACTATTGCTGTTTCCGTTCACGACTGCAAGCCACTTCCCGGTCTGAACCAAGGCGAATTAGAACCTGAGGATGTGAATAACGCTAAGTTTGCACCTTGTCCAACGACATGCTCCGCGGATTGGCTCCCCCGCTGCTGGTGATGCTGACACGAGTGAGAGCCGTCTTGGCGGAGGGAGGGTTGACTTGGAAGACCGCAATGGATCCTGATCCTAGTGGAACGGCGTCGCGATTGGACGCGAGCAAGTATTCTTTCGAAAACTTCAGACAATAAAAATCGGTATGGCTAGAAGACGACGTACTGCCGTTTGGAGAGATAAGAAGTTCAGCAGCAGTGGAGACGTTCATGCCCGCGGGTATCTCCAGAGTGGACACGGCCGAGCCTTGCAAGATCAAGGAGACGTTATCCGGCGAGTAGTGCATGATCCAAGTCTCTACGCTATTGTCCTCCTCGTTCACGACGTGCAACCGTGGAACCCAGGTTGAAATTACTGGGTACCCCGACAGGACCGCATGGCGAGGACCAGAGGGACGTTTGGGAGAAGGCTGGTCGTAGAGGAACGTGGCAGAGGTAGCACCGATTTTGTAGACGTGGAGTGAATCGAGCCCGTCGTCGGGGTAGATCAAGTATTGGCCCTAGATGTACATAAATACTGATTCCCCAGGCTATAAAAAAATGCGCACTGTGACATCTACAATTCCGGAGTGCGGCCTGTGGCAGAAACTTTGAGAAGGGAGATAGTCCGAACAGGAACATACACACCTCGACTGGTCCTGGGGAGAGGGAAGGGGGTCAGGAGCCTCGAAAGTCGTGGTCGCCGCCGGGGGAATAGGTAGGCCGTCAGGAGACAACGGCACTGTCGCTATAGCTCCACTGGGATATGATGCTGTGGAAAATTGGGCAAAGGTCGTCAAAAATAAGTTGCTTCAATACCTGTGAACAAAAAACTGCTGTTGTGGGTTACTCCTACGTAGACGGGAACAGGGACAGAAATTGGCGAGCCCGCCAAGGTTAACCCGCCAGAAGGTGACACGTCGTAAGCCCCAACGACCGAAGTGTTGCGGAAAGTAAGGTAAGCTCTTGTCGTCCCAACAAACGTGATCCAGTCGGCGCCATTTATGGAGCTGTGTCCAGTGATCGCGAATGTGTGGTCCACGTCGTTGAAAGTGGTCGAGAAAGCGCCATTGGAGGAATCTCCACTGATGATGAGGGTATGGAGGGTAGCAACGGCTTGCACGTTGAACAGGGACAGAATAACCAAGAGAGACTCAGACCAGGGCAGCATGATCAACGGGAAATAGACGCCATTAAACCCCGAAGCCTTTATATTGTTATTAGGGCATGCCAGCGACCTGACCTTCGCGTGGCATACAAACTTCGCGTCCACGCGACTTGCTGAGTGCCGTTCGGCGGCGGCGATGGAGAAGCGATCTAATTTTGACACCCGTCGCGTTCTATCCAGTACGGCGCTGAGGTTCGTTTTCCGCCTGCTGGACTGGTTCAACTTGAATGAAAGAGAGAACGAGATCAACCGTGAGAACTGGCGCGGGAGTTTCCGTATTCTCGATCACGTTTACAGAAACGACAACATGGCTTGCACTCATCTCGCTAATCTACAGCGGCTTTCGTCTCCCAAGCTATCCCAGTCCGTTCACCGTGAGGAATGCACCCAGTGTTTCGATAACCAGGTAGGTTTCACGATGAATAATATAGGCGCCTGCAAACCACGTCTACTAGGACGGCCCACAAGGGATTGAAGTATGTCTCAGCTGCTTCAATGGCGGTTGCACTGGAGAGCGACACCACATGCGCACCCATCTCCAAAGATCGGGACATCGGTTTACCTTGAATGTAAAGCGCAAGCCGAAACCGTCCACTAAGCGGGTGTGTACCCCTTTCTGTGGGGATGATTCTGGCTCACCGGTCCAGGTCGAAGACGAAGAGCCACCGGCGAAGATATCTAAGCTTGCTATTGTGGAGGAGAGAGAAGAAGACAAGCATGAACATAGCACCATTGTCAAGTGCTGGACATGCGACTCTGAGAAGGGACGAGAGATTCCTGAGGCGTTGAATGATCTCAAGGTGCGTTGAATTGCCCCGGGCACATTCTAAAAGCTGAAAGGCGCTCAGGTAAAAGCTCTGGTTGACGAGACGATGCTCTCGCTTTCATCAGCACGTCAGTCGGAAGTCAAAGCTTGGGAAGAGGAGTTTGAGCCTTGCGAGCACACGCTTCTGCTGCAGCAGACCAGCGCTGGCGCCATACCCGCTTCAGGCCTAGCGCACTGCGCAGCCTGCGAGCTCACGTCCAATTTGTGGCTCTGCCTGACGTGTGGTTCCCTCGGATGTGGGCGCGTTCAGTATGGCGGCGTTACTGGAGGTAACGGACACGGCTTGCGGCACTTCGAAGAGACCAGACATCCTGTGAGCGTCAAGCTTGGCACCATCACTCCTGAGGGTGGAGCGGGCAAGTATGTTCTTTTTCGACCATTCTGTTCCTTACGTTCTGTTGCAGACGTCTATTGTTACCAGTGCAATGACGCCAGACTTGATCCTGCAATCTCAGAACACTTGGCCGCGTTTGGAATCAATATCAAGACAGCGCAGAAGACGGAAAAGAGCATGACCGAGATGGTGGGTGTGCATTCACATTGGTATCATTGGATGCTCATTCAATTTTAGCAAATTGAACACAACCTTAAATACGATTTCTCCCTGACAGACGAGGACGGCCGTGCACTGGAACCCGTCTTTGGTCCTGGATTAACTGGCCTGTCCAATCTTGGCAACAGGTACTTCCCGCTCCAAATAAATTCTTTTCGCCACTCATGCGTCCATAGCTGCTACATGGCGTCTGTAATCCAAACCATCTTCTCCTTGCCTGCCTTCAAAGCGCGCTACTTCTCGCCCTCTTCAGCGACGGACCATGCGGCCCAGTGCACGGAGCCGCTATCCGCTGATTGTGTCGAATGCCAGATGCGCAAGGTGGCAGACGGGCTTCTCAGCGGGCGCTACTCCCATCCTGCACACGGATCCACGAGCAGCGTCAATGACCCCGTCTTCCAAGAGGGCCTGCGGCCGACGGGGTTCAAGGCGCTCATTGGCAAGGGACATGAAGAGTTCTCAACGATGAAGCAGCAGGATTCCGAGGAATTCCTGGGGCATCTCATCACTGTCCTGCGTCGGGATGCGCACAAACACAAGGACCGCGCATCAGAGGACGCGACAGCGGTGTTCACGTATGAGATGGAGCAGCGGCTGCAGTGTGGTGTATGCAGCAAAGTGAGCTACAGAACCGACGCCATGGACGTCCTGAGTGTCCCCGTTACTGCCATGGAGAGCGGAAAGGACGCCGATGGGAAGACGCTATACACCCCGATCCCGCTACTCGCGTGCCTCGACGCAGTCTTGACGCCCGAGGCGCTCGAATACGGCTGCCCCTCCTGCGGCACGGGTGTTCACGCTATCAAGCACGCCGCCGCTCTTTCCTGGTCATGCTCATTGGGGCTAACGACACAACAGGCAGGCCAAGTTCGCGAGTTTCCCGGAGGTGCTGGTAGTGCATGCGAAGAAGTTCCAGCTCGTAAATTGGGTGCCTACGAAACTGGGTGAGTTGACTCGTTCGAGTGTGCTCCCGCGCTGACGCCATACCCAGACATACCTCTGATACTGCCCGACGGCGACGAGCTTGTCTTTGACGCGCAGCACCTTGGGCTCGGGTTGCAGCCGAACGAAGTCGAGCTGCCCAGTACCGGTTCGCTCCATTCATTTTGCATTTCGATTATTGCCCCTAATTTTTTGTCCCAGCCTCGGCCGCTGCTGCCCCGCAATTTGACGCTGCCGCCATGGCCCAGCTCGAGGGTATGGGATTCCCGACTATCCGATGTCAGAAAGCCCTTTTGGCGACGGGAAATTCAAGCGCGGAGGTGGCGATGGAATGGTTATTTGCGCACATGGAAGACCCAGGTTCGTTGTGTCGCGCTCCTACTCTTCATTCCCGATTCGTTGTCTTCTTACTTGTACCTTCGTCAGATATCGACGCGCCGATTCAACCTACGGCGGGCGGCGCAGCGGGGGGTCCAGAGCCGACGGCTGATCAGATCGCCATGCTGTCCGACATGGGCTTCACCTCTGCGCAGGCGCGGAAGGCGCTCCGAGAAACGGTGCGAGCTCCCGGTTTCGCATTACATTACTTGTTCGCTGATGTTCCCATATAGTCCGGAAATGCTGAGCGCGCTGTCGAGTGGCTGTTCAATCACCCGGACGACACGGGTGCGGACGATGCGCCTTCCTCTACCGCCGCGCCGGCATCCGCACCCGTTGTGGGTGGGACGAGGGACGTGCCGGCAAAGTACAAGCTCAAGGCGTTCATTTCGCACAAGGGCCCGTCGGTACACTCTGGGCATTATGTTGCTCACATACGGACAGGTGATGTGTGGGTGCTGTTCAATGACGAGAAGGTCGTGAAGGCGGATGAGGAGAGTGTGAAAGACTTGAAGAAGTTGGCCTATTTGTACGTTTTCGAAAAGGTTTAGTATAGAAGTCAAATGGAAAAGCAAATGCAAACGAAATTCCTGGTGTTTGAATTTGCGTGCACCCCGCGTTGTTGGATGCATATGGACATTGGTCGACGGGAAAGAGACAGAGACTTCAGTGCACTTGCGCCGAAGAAAATTGCTCTCTCTCTCATTGTCAAGTCGGTGATCATCGTGAAGGGAATATCTTGACAAAGAAACATCCAGTACATGGGAAGAGTTCATCCGGCTAAGAAACTGGCAACACTACCCCGGCGCCAATGCGAGCGAGGTAGAACTTGGCGTGCTATATATAGCAAAATACCCAGATAATCTGTCCTCCAGCTCCCAGATAACTGCGCCCAAGAATCTGCCAAGATTTAGAGTACCGACCACTCTCAGCGATAGAGTAGCTGCGGGGTGACTGCCAATTTCTGCGCCAGACTTTCGCGGTGTTCTTGGGGCACTGAGTACCGAATCTGACTGCCAGTGTTGTGTCCAGCAAGAAACTGGAGATCAGGAAAAGTCTCGGAGGGCATTGCTTCGAGTAAACTAAAAGAGCTGAACGGGAAAGCACAGGAATTTTCTGAGGACCGGCTACAGGGCGTGAGAAAAGAAGCTGCAGCCGGCACCGCCACTGGCCCAAGCGAGAATCTTGACATGGCATTACCCCGAATTTCCTGAACTGAACTCACATCCGCCCAGCACAGTCTACCCTCCCTCAACTCCCCTGCAGAAATGCGGGGACTATACACCGCGCTCTTTTCTTTACTATCCCTGGTCTCGGCATCCAGCAATCGTAACTACGATACACACAACTACTACGTGGTCGAGCACGACGCTCAGCATGCAACTTTGGCTGTAGTATCTCGCGCCCTAGGCGTCGAGGTGGTCGACCGGGCTGGAGAGCTGCCAAATCACTGGCTTGTTAGAGCCCCCAAAGTCTCTGGAGAATTTATCGCGCGAGAAGAACAGGAGAGAGATCGTGTGCTCGACAACTATGCGCGGCTTCGTGCGCATTCCCAAGATTCTGTGCTGGCGGCGCGAGCTGACCATGACAATGAGGCTCGGACTGCCGCAGCTATCAAGTATCTTTCCCGCCAAACTCTCCGGCAACGAGCCAAGCGTGCCCCGCTCCCCCAGACGTCCCAGGAGGATGCTCGGGCGGTAGCCTTGCGTCTAGGAATTAGCGACCCTCTTTTCGCCAAACAGTGGCATCTCATCAACGACGAGGCTCCTGAGCATTCCATGAATGTAATCCCGGTCTGGGAAATGGGTTATACAGGACGAGGGGTCATCTCATCCTTTGTCGACGACGGTCTCGATTATACTTCCGAGGATCTCATGGAAAACTTTGTGCGCATCTCTGTGTGTTACTATTTTCAATCTTATCTTCCCACAGGACGCCGACGATTCGTACGACTTCAATGATCACGAGTCTTTGCCCACACCCAAGCTTAGCGACGATACGCACGGTACACGGTGTGCAGGACAAGTTGCGGCAGGCAAGAACACCGCGTGCGGTCTCGGCATCGCATACAACTCGAAGGTCGCCGGCGTCCGCATCCTCTCCGGCGCAATCACGGACATCGACGAAGCGGCTGCCCTCAACTACGGCTTCCAGAATGTTTCCATATATTCATGTTCCTGGGGCCCACCCGATACGGGCACCGTCATGGAGGGACCCGACTACCTTATCAACAAGGCCGTCCTGCACGGCGTAAATGTAGGGCGCGGCGGGAAGGGGTCCATATTCGTTTTTGCCAGGTGCGTCCAGTTCAAACAAATTCTTAATTCAGGTGTGTAATTCCGGTCCGGCAGCGGAAATGGTGCTGGTTCTGGTGACCAGTGCAATTTCGATGGGTACACGAACAGCATATACTCTGTAACCGTGTCCGCCGTCGACCACACCGGCCAGCGCCCCTACTACTCGGAGGGTTGCACTGCGAATATGATCGCGGCGTACAGCTCTGGTAGCGGCAAGTCGATCGTGCGCATAACCCCTGTAGCCCCAAGTGCCTGCTCACTCTTTGCCTAGACGACCACTGACAAAGGGCAGAACAAATGCGCGTCGTCCCACGGTGGAACCTCTGCCGCTGCACCGAACGCCGTAGGCGTATTTGCGTTGGCTGTAGAGGCCAGGTCAACATTTCCCTCACATGAACTCCCTTAATGTCATTAACGTTCGAAAACTTAGACCGGACCTGTCGTGGCGGGACATTCAACATCTCTGTGTTGAGAATGCGCGCATGATCAACCCGGAGGACGAGGACTGGGATACGACGGCCGCGGGGCGCAAGTACAGTTCCAAGTATGGGTACGGCGTCCTCGACGGCCTGCGATTCGTCCAGGCCGCGCGGGAGTGGAAGCTCGTCAAGCCGCAGGCGCGTCTGCAGACCCGGACGATCCAGATCGAGGGCGGGACGATGAACCCGATGCGGAACTATTTCGGCGGGAAGGCTATCGGCCCAGGGGGCGTGTCGAGTGTGCTGCCCGTTGAGTGGACTCAGCTGCAGGATGCCAATTTCGAGAAGCTGGAGCATATCGTTGTGAGGGTTTGGATAGACCATACAAGGAGAGGCGATGTAGAGGTCGAGCTGACGAGTCCCGCTGGAGTCAAGAGCGTTTTGGCGGAGAAGCGGAGGGGGGACTCGGCTACGTCGGGGTTCCCTGGATGGACGTTCATGACCATTAAGCACTGGTGAGTATCGTGGTTTCTCTTCGGCACACAGGCTCAATCGTAGCAGGGGCGAGGACATGGTCGGTGATTGGACTCTCAGAGTGTCCGACCAAGCGTCTGCGCAGCACAACGGAAGCTTCCTAGGCTGGGACATGGTGTTCTGGGGCTCAGTTATCGACCCAGCGAAAGCCGTGCTCTACGAGGTGTCTCACGAAGACCCGGTTCTCCCTCCTCACGACGAACCGCAGCCCCTCCCCTCTGCTACCGGCACGAAGTCGTACGTGAAGCCGACGGTCTACTTATCCACCGAGGAAGGCAGCGCGCCGACTACGTCTGCCACTGCGCGACCCACGTCCAACCCAGAGGTGGACGAAGCAGAAGCGTCTGCGTCTGTGTCTGTGGGGGCGCTGCCCACTCCGAGCAAAGAGTCGTCGCAAATCGCCATCATCGTCGACGGCCTTACGCACAAACTCTGGACGTACATTATCCTCCTCATAGTCGCCAGCCTCGCCGGGGGTATCTTCCTCTGGCGATACCGCGTGCGTGCGCTTCGATCGGTGCCGTACATGGCTCTGCACGGACAGAGTGGCGTATCGCTGGTGGGCGAGCGCAGCCGCCGACGCTCGACTGATTTGGACGACGCTGATGAGAGAACGGGGCTGAATAGCGAGTTCCATTCAGGGTTCTTGGATGACGAAGATGACCACGAGTATCCTCCGTTTGCGGGACGTGACGAGGGAAGACGATCGCCCAGAACATAGATTTACCAGTCCCAGCCTCTTTTGTACACTATGTATAAGTTATTATGGATTTAGTCGGGCGTTGTGGGACGGGCATCAGATAGTAAACCAAGATTCCCAGAATGTAATGATACAACAAAGCAAAAAAGGAAAGCGACGATGAGGAAGGAAATCAGTCCACGGAAATAAACCGGATTTTTGAACCGTTGGCTACGCGGGTCAGAACGTCGAGGTCTTCGTACTGGAAGCAACGTAGTTAGTGAGCTTTTCCAGCGGGAGTGATTTAACACGACAACTCACCTTGGCAATGGTCTCGTTTAGTTGCGCCTCCGTGAAGCCCGCCGTTGTCACTCGGGCGCGAATATCGACCAGAGACACCTCCTCGGGGTCACGGCCGTACTCATCGTCCGAATCGTCCGAGTCCGAGTCAACGTCCATGTCGCGCTCGCGATTCGGCCCTCTCCCGAGCCGCTTTTGTTTCTTCCCGCCAGGTTTCCGCTTACGGCTCGGCGCACCGGCGCCAGCCATCTGTTTCATGAGCCGGAAGATCTGACTTATCGCGGACTTGTCCGGGCCCTGCTCATGGCCCTCGTCGTCGTCCAGGCTGTGCTTGCTGCACTCCATTAGCCGCAGAGCCTCGTCGACGTCCGGGAGCTCTACCGCGTCGGCGAGGCGGAGCCGCGCGAGCGCCTGCGCGAGACGGAGGACGCCGAGCAGCGTCCGCGCGGACGTGTAGGTGTGCGATTTATTCTGCTCCTCGTCGTCCTTGCCCATCTTGCGCAGCCGGACGTACGAGTCGACAATGTAGCTTGACACGGCGGGTGGAACGACGGGCCGCCTTTCGCGGGCCATTGCAATATAATGTCTGCGCCGTGTCATCAGAAACAAGCGGGGGAGATCATCCGAGGGCTCACCTCATGATATGGGGCTCAACGACCTCCTGTTCGAGCTCGGGGTGCGTATTGTGCATATGTACGTATGTGACATGCTGGGCGAGCCGTTCGTCGTCATCCCGCGAAGGCTTGTCGAGGATCAAAAATAAGAGGTCGAATCGGGACAGAAGGGCGGCCGGGAGGTTGATGTTCTCTACAGGCGAAACCTTTGGATTGTAACGCCCGTAGAGGGGATTGGCCGCAGCAAGAATAGAAGTCCGGGCATTGAGGGTGGTAGATATGCCTGCTTTTGAGATAGAGATCGTCTGCTGCTCCATAACCTCGTGGATCGCCGTCCGATCCGCCTCCTCCATTTTGTCAAATTCGTCGATGCAGCAGATACCGTTGTCGGCGAGAACGAGGGCTCCACCCTCTGCCAAAATATTGAGCAAGAGCAGAGTTTTTGAAACGAGGTACGCACCGAGTACCATCTCATCAGTGACAGGATCCCGCATAACTGCAGCGGTGAGACCGACTCCCGAGGAACCTTTGCCAGTCGTGTAAACGCCCCGAGGCGCAATTTTGGAGATATATTTGAGCAATTGAGACTTGGCCACTCCTGGATCACCCATTAAGCAGACGTTGAGATCTCCTCTAATTTTCAGGCCGTCCCCAGTGACCTTGGTGACCCCACCGACGAGCAGGAGTAATAAGGCCTTCTTCACATCGGCGTGGCCGTAAATTTCAGGAGCGATACTCTCCGCGAGCTTGCTATAGACTCCAGGCTCTCGGATCAAGTCGTTGATTCGCTGCTCAATCTCTGGCGTCATCTGCATTTCGCTATACTGCCTTTTCTGTTGGTAGATGCTGTGGGCTTCGAGATACGTGTCGTGGAGGAGGCCGGCACGGATGGCTTGGAATCCAGTGTATGGAACCGGGAGGTAAATCCCGCCAATGTGGACTTCGTCGCCCGGATTCATGAGACGAGTAAGATTTCCGTTTACGTGGACTGTCATGGACCGCGGAATATGGCCGACAGGAACTTGGTCGGCCTAAACGACACGATTCATGTCAGCGAGGCAATGACCACAGCAAAACTACTCACCATTTCTTGAATTTTGATTTCCTGGAAGGGACTGAAGCGGCATGCTCGCGTCTGCATGTGTAAGGTCCCAGTGACCCCGTTCTTGGCACACTCTTCATTGTTGCCGCAATCGTAGAGAGGGGTGAATGTCTTTGAGGGGACTTCCTGGAAGGTTTCGGAACCGCACACATCGCAGGTGTACGCGTTCACTTGGAGTAAAGGTTTGACCTCGGACACGCGTGTCACGATGCCGCGCACAGTTATTAGATGCCCAACGTGTACACTCCGAACCTCGCGAACAGCCATGGCAACATCGCTTGGGAGTGGCTTGAAGTACAGATTGCTATGTGAAGGGTGAGACAAAACACGCAAGAGCTGTCATGCCACACGCACTATCGTCGAAGTATGTGGTCAGGGAACCCAGCCTGGTCCATAGCCTGGTTCCGTTCGAGTCGTTGGTGCATGATAACATCGATGACCTCGTCATGAACGGTTATGTCCGCTGTCACGGGAATGTCTTTCATGATTTCATCCACCGCTTCGCTGAAGAGCGTTACATAGCGACTAGCGTTGTCGCAAATGGAACGGACAAGCTTGCTCACGTCCTCGCTTTGCTGAGCTCCCAGTCAGAAAAAATCACGCTCAGTTGAGGTGGCATTTGCGTACCGATGACTTGAGGATGTCTTCCAGCTCGATAACTAGCATCTGCTGTTCCCGGTTGACTATCCGTTCCTGAGGCGCGAGTCAATAGCGCGCCAAACACAGAATCAAGGCCCAAACCAGCTGTGTCTTGTACTTGAATCCATTTGTAGGGGCTGCCGGCGCGTCACCTTGCGCGATGTTGACATTTGCGAGCCCGGTCGCCAAATCTTTTTCAAGCTCCCCCTTGAACGTTCCTAGAAAGTCCTTGATAATAACTGGACAAACGTCAGATGAAAAGAAGACGCGTAGTGAGAGTGTCAAACCCTTTTCCGCGTCGTAGTCGTGCTGTATGTTCGCAGGTACAAGCCCGGACATGGTAGAAGACAAGGAAGACGCGTAGAGCGGGGTTTGAAATTACCGCATTTGGGCTGATCACAACTTGCTTTCGAACTTCGCGTCAAGCCTCAAGGCGATGGGTGTGGCTAAGCCTCTACTACATTACTGACATATACACGACCATGGACTCACAAAACTTTTATATCCTGGTTCCAAGCCTCCCTCACAGTCTTTCTCCACAGAAACGCAAAGCCCCAAGCCCTTCTCCTTCTGGCAGTGACACTTCCTCTCGTGCGCCGAGTCCGAATCTCTCTCCAACAAAGAGAATCCGTCGGGACAAAGATGTTGATGTCGCAACCTCGGGGTTGTCAGCCTTCGACTTGACTAATCGTCCCAAATCCCCTACGGTTTCAGACTTCGCTGGTCCCACACTTTACTCGGGCGAAGGAGAAGATGCACAATCTTTGTCCCTCGAAGATGACCGCAACTCCAGTGGTAGGCTTTATTTTCTAACACAATCGAGTTTTGTTGTAACCGCACCAAGTTATATTTCAATGTAATCAGGAATACGCATCGGAGGCATCCTGCCCTGACCTTCTGCGCGAAAGCGGCGGCAAGGGACTCCCAATCCGTCGCCTCCGAAACTTCACCATCTTCCGTTCCGACAATTTGCGGCTAATCAGTGCAATGGAATTACTTCACCCTGATCTCTCCGACGGGAGGTACAGCGCATCTGGAATAGTTGAGTCTGTGACGGAAGATGATGACGATACCAGCGAGAGCAGCGAGGACGAAGATGACAGCGAAACCCGGTCCTCGGGCGTTCCTGTTAAACTCCTCACAATCATTGAACTAGATGTCCATGACTTCGACGACGGTGAATTGAACGAGTGGGTTATTATTTCTACATATATATAATTTGACCGATGAATTGTACCAGAAATATATTTATCAAGACCGAGCGCGCTTGGTACATCCTCGACACGCCATCCGCCTTATACGAATCTTTTTGGAAGCCTTTGTGGCTGCAGCATCAATTCGCCCACCTCGTGCTTATGTCGTCCCTCGATGAACCCCGAACGACGATGGCCCAGTTCATTGACTCTCTGAACTCAGAGGAGAGCGAAGTACTGACAGAATCAGCATTCAAATCGGACGATGTCGTAGGTCTTGCCATTTTCGTGAATTGACCTGCTGCTCACAGTTGCGACAGATCGCCTACATAACCGGGGCCATTGAGCAAGTTCTCGCCGCCGATGCGCCAATTGCACGTGTTCCCTTGATTCGAAGTCTCATAGACAGGCCTGTATTACCTCCCATCGAACATGAATCTCGTGCAGCGCCGAAAGTTGCTAAGGGCGTCAAGAAAGCGGATACAGTGCCTTTGGTGACTCCGATAATAAAACGAGTCCTAGACAAGCATTTGAACTCCCCGATGTGTCTTGTGGGAGCCGAGTACGAAGAGGCAAACGAAGCAATCGCCAATGAACTGCGTGATGCGATTGAGCATCATCACGATCCAAAGAGCATGCAATGGAAGGAATGCCAAGGTAAGTATTCTGGTGTTGAGATGGATGGTGTCGTGTACGAGGTACAATTTCTGTCGCATTACCTTTCAGCTTTTATTTACACTCGACGTTAGATCGGGGACGTCGTCGCGGTAGCCCCAGGTAATGACAATAATGCCGATCGGACGGATAGTGAGCTCTTTGCGTCCCAACACTGTGTCAATAAATTCGCCAACAATGTTTGGTCAGTCTTTCTTCATGTTTTTCTGTCACTTGGAGCTGATTCCCCAGCAGGTTTATTCGTATTATGTATTTTTACGACCACTCCATTGACAGAGACCACAATAAACCACGAAAGATGTTGCATGGCCAATGGCTTACTCATGGTAGCAGGACTATCTTACAAGAGACGCCGCACTCTCAAGAGCTCTTCCTCTTGAATGAGTGCGACGGAATCGCGGTCGCCTCGATATTCTCAAAATGCACTGTTCGCTTTCTGGAGCTCGGCGAGACGGAGGAGCCCGACAAGTCCGACCCGGACGCGCGCAATTTTTTTTGTCGGTAACGTCGTTTTATTATTTTTCACCAGCGATCACTAACGAACGCATAGGTACCTGTACGATGACGAAGAGCACTCATTCACGGACCCTCCCAGTGTACCACCGGATACCCAGTGCCCTAACTGTTGGCGGAAATCTCAAGCCAGATTGTACAACCGCCCTCGAATCGTCGACGATGGCCTTGCGCTGCATGGTCGCACCTATCACGTAGAAGATTATGTCTACGTGAAACCCAACTCTGAAAAGAAGGGCCTCGTCCTTTTCGTTGCACGCATAACCAAAATTAACTGCGGCAAGAATGACATTGTTATCGGCCCCGGCGTGACGCTGAAACCGCGCCAACTTAGAGTTCGCCATTATCAAAGAGCGGAGGATGATCCGGTGCGTTCTTTTGTTTTACCTCTGCTTACTTGATTTTTCCTGATCTCCTTGACTTCCAGCGGCGAATATACCGCACGAGCTCCACCAACTGTGTCGATGCGGAAGACCTAGATGGGCTTTTTTTCGTTCGGCCATTCGACCTTGATCAAGGCGCAGAACGGGATGCCTGGATTGATGCCCACCCCGATCGTTTTTACATCACGGGAGATGCGGAGGACGAGTTCAAGCGTTGTGAAGACTGCTTTCAAAAGCATTTGGCGGAGGTTGAAGAAATTGAGTCGTTGCCCCTCCGGTTCGGCGAGCCTCTACCTGTGTTGGAGGTATTCTCCGGTGCGTAATCTTAATACTATCGGAGCTTTCGAACACTGATGTTTTGCAGGTGCCGGCGGTTTATCTCAAGGATTAGACCAGTCCGGATTCTTCCAGACGAAGTGGGCCGTGGAAAGATCGGTACCGGCGGCAAAGACTTTCGCGTGAGTTGCGGCCACTAAGTGATCACCGTTTTTTGTAATTCCTGGCCCCCAGGCTAAACCATCCGGAAACGAAGGTTCTCTGCACCGACATCAACGACCTCTTGCAGTACTCGGCGGAACTGCGGTACGGCAAGGGCACGCCATCCCCTCTGCAAAGCTCAGATACACCCCCAACCATCATTCCTGATGCCTGGATTCCCAGAATGGGGGAACCTGGGCTCGTATGTGGCGGCCCGCCGTGTCAGAGCTTCAGCGGCGCGAATTCACATAAGGCTAGTATTCACTGTGGTCCCATCAGGTTCATGATACTGATGTATTACGAATGACTCCAGAAAGAGAACGACCCGAGGTGAGCGTGACTCACTTCTCTGTTCAACACTTTATTCATCCATTTCCAGATCCAGTCTGCCGTTCACCATGCTCAGTGTCGCCGAAGTTTACGAGCCGAATTTCTTTCTTCTGGAGAACGTAACCGGGTTGCTCCAACATTCTGTAACCAGCAAAACTGGGGATGGACGGCTCGTCGAGAAAGCTATGCTCAAGCTTATCATTCGTGGACTCATTGCTCTGGATTACCAAGCCCGTTTCAAAGTTCTGCAGGCCGGGCAGTACGGTTCGCCACAGGACAGGCAGCGCTTGATATTTTTTGGTGCTAAGCGGGGCTGCAAATTGCCCGAGTTCCCGATCCCAACACACGCGTTCTCAAAACCCGCGAAGAAGTACCAGTTATTTATTCAGAATGACCACATTCCGCCTGCAAAGCGGGGGCGTGGACCGGACGACGACCACATTTTTGCACCTCACGCTAGTGTCACCATCAACGATGCCATTGGAGACCTAGTGAGTGCCGCTGCTATGATCGTTCCCTAAGCTTGACATCATTATTATTTCTAGTGTCGTTATGACTGGTGAGTACCCGAACCATTTCAATCCCTTCGCGCTGATCCCCTGAAACAGGATCAACCCCCACATATTGAGACCCAAGACTTCGGCCGACGTGGCTAGAGTTGCCGACCGTATCGCCCAAGGAATCCAGCAGATGGACTCGTCTACCGCCCCGGTCGGTTTCGTTGATCCAGTTGCATATGCAACGCCGCCAACAACGCGTTATCAACGGGCCATGCGGCGCGATCAGACCAAGGTCGAGTACCATTATACAAGTCAAGCGTCGCCATTTGTGACCGAAGCCTCTGCGACTGTTCCTTTGAAGCCATATTCGAATCAAAACTGTAGGCGCCTTCCATATTCCAGCACCTTCCACCAGTTGAACTCTCGTCCAGCGTTGCCCGAAGAGTTTTTCGTGAACAGGAAATTGAAGAAAGGTCGTCCAATATGTTTTGGGCGGCTAGACAACGACGAATATTTTAAAACGGCTGTGACCACGGTGCAGCCTCGGTCTCGCGGCAGCTACGTGCTTCACCCGGACGTGGGTTTTCCCTCTCCGTCGTTTACCATGCTACATATTCATGATTTGCAGCAATATCGAGCGATCTCAGTTTTGGAGGCGAAACGAGCTCAGGGGTTCCCCGACAGTTACACTTTGTGGTCTGGTGCGACAAAGTGGACGGGTCGGATTGCGGATGTAAGGGATTTTTCGTGGCATTGGACGAAATGAACCAACGACATTTCCACAGTACTATCGTCATATAGGCAACGCGGTTCCCGTTCCTCTCGCAGCGGCACTGGGACGGAGCCTCGAGGCTGCCTTTGTCGAGACTTGGAGGCGGATGCCGAAGGAGAGCAGTCCAGAATTGTAGGGTATCATTTGTGCCTGTAGCAACTCTGTACTGCTGTATTGCTCGCCATATTTTCGACCATTTGGTCTACATACTTAATTCCCATATTGGGACACGGGCGTCACGGTTCTTTCCCAATGCCTACCATCGGTCCGTCCATTCCTTCCCATCTCCTTAACCGCCAACCCCCCAGCGATTCCGGTGACACTGAAGGAGCTGGTCCCGAGCACCCTCCAGAGGCGCCGCAAGACGCAGCGGACGACTCTGAAGATGAATATGCACCAGCTTTGCCACCAGATATGATTGCATCCTCGTCGAAGAAACCCGTCGCGGGTCCCACAATGCCGCCTGCATATCCCCCGACGTACGACCGACGAATACAATACGCAGACGATTCAGACGAGGACGTGGGCCCGCGACCGCTGCCACCGGGGGTCGGCTTTGAAGAACGGGATGCTGTGAAGGAATTTATGGCGAAGGAGGAGAAACGGCGGCGAGAGGTTGAGGAAGCGGCGAAGCCCAAGGCTCCCAAGCGCGACGAGTGGATGCTTGTCCCGCCGTCCTCGTCTGTGCTAGGAAACCTCGACCCCACGAAACTTAAGCCGCGACAATTTGCGCGCACAGCTGCACCGTCGAGGGATACGGATAACACACTGTGGACGGAGACGCCTGCCGAGCGACAACAGCGCCTTGCAGACGAGGTGTCGGGCAAGAAACGGCGTGCGGCGAACAGCGGCGACGCAGTGTCCGCCGCGGAGGAACTGGAGACCCGGAAGCGCCAGCGTATCGACGAGGAGCTGCGGCGAGAAGTAGATGAACACACACGTAAGACCCGCGGGTCGGCGCTCGTGGAAATGCATGCACGCGCGGGCAAGGGTGAGGAGAAGGACGAAACGAAGGGCATTTGGGACCGTGACCGCGACATGGCGCTCAGTGGGCGTCTCATGGACGACGGTAAGCGGAACAAGATGCTGAACGAGGCAAAGGGACTCGGAGACCGCTTTGCGACGGGCAAGACAGGCGGGTTTTATTGAATCTTACTTATCTGCGCAACGTTTTCATTCGAATCTTGCGCTGGTTATGTTTTGCCTTCCACCATGTTTGACGCTGGTGCCTCGCTTTGTCCTCTTGAACAGCCCTTTTGCCTGCACTGAACTGGACGGCTATGGGATCTCGTCTATGAACATTGTGTCGGTATATCAAAACTACTTTGTGGAGATGGGAGCGCAGCAGGGCCTCAGGCCACATGCTGCATTCCTTGGTCTGGATTTTGAAGCCTCTTTTCTTTAACAACGGTGGGCCGGGAGTTAAAACCTGTGCAGCCGTCAGCTCGGAAACCAATGTAAGTAACTGATATGTATTGCAGTCTATCGCATATTCGGAGCTGGAACGATTTGTAGTGGACGACGCACGGTTTCAAGTGTGATGTCAGCCCAAAGGCTGCCCGGCCAGCAATTCCAACAAATGGCCGAGCCCATTCTCCGGGCTAAGGTAAAGACGAGGGGGTCTTACCTTAGCCCTCGCCATGCACGGCAACCATGTCGTCGTCAATTCTCTAGTCGTTTTACACGTCGCGCGGTCGCGAAATAGGTTTAGTTTCTCGCGCATTGATTGCAGACGCTGTGGAAAAATTCTTCTGCAGGAATCAGGTTGCAGTGCCGCGGCTTTACACTCATCGTACACTCATCTATCTCAGTTACCAGGCTTTACTTGTTATGTCCCGACCAGGCGTTGTAGACTCCTGGGACGCGTCCGCCATGAATGGCATGAAAATATTGCGGCTTCAATCAAGTAGACATTAATAAAGCTGAGAGAGACGTGGGAAGATCCACATTCGCATTAAGCACATGACCGCGTAGCGAATCGCAAACACGTCGACGCGTCTGCCACTGGCACTGCAGAACAAAAATGAAGAGACCAAGTCAAAAATGCGTTGTGTGATTGAATATGTAACCAAGAAATGCGTGTGATGTTCCAAGCCAACCATGCTACCGTCCTAAATCGTCCTTTATTTCCTGCCATTTCAAGCCGGCTTCCGCTTCTTCGGTCGACCTGACTCCAACTCATCCACGGTTGAATCGGGTTTTCGTTTGCCAGCAGGCTTGGGCTTCTCTGCTGCGCCCTCCTCGTCCGAACTACTGTCACTTTCTTCGCTCTCCTCGCGTGAGGCTGCTGCCAGAGCCCTTGCCTTTACCTCCGGATACTCTGCCCGCATCCCGAGGCGTGCCATCTCTGCCGTAGAAAGCCCATACCCTTTCTGCTTTTGCCCGGGCTTCTCCTTCTTCGCGGCGATGTCCAGGTACCACATGTGCCCCAGTATCGGCGCAGGCGACGCGTACCTGAACATTATGAAGGGGGTATTGCTATCATCGCAAATCTCCAACGCAAGGATGGAATTCCCTTCGTCCTGGTTGTCGCCGTAGTTCTCTTTCCACTTGAACGAAACGAACTCCCAGTGGTTGTCGACGAGGTTCTTATTGTCCCGGTCTTTGGCGCGCTTGATCCCAGAAAAGCGCGCCTCTTTGCCAAAAAGCCGTACTGTGCCTGTGATATTCTTCAGGGTGGGTTTCTTGCCCCCGGGACAAGTGATGGTGAGGTATCCGGGGCTCTCCTGTGGGCGTTCGTTCGCATGGTATGTGATTTCGCCGGGTTCGGAAATACCAGGCTCCGGGAACTCGTAAAACCAGCGATATGTGCCGCAGAGCGTGTCAAGCTTCATTGGTACCCTGCGTTGTTCCTGTGTAGCAAATTGATCAGCGCCTTTCGGAGCTCAGCTGGCTTCAGGAAGCTGAGATTCTCACTATACCAACTATGACTTCACCATCCGAATAATATTTCGGATGCTCGAGATCATGCGTGCTTTCCTTCGGGTCGTACCAGTCCGAGTCGGCATCAGGCGTAGACAGGGGACTGGAGTGTTCGTCAGTCATTAAAATTCCCCAGCAGTGCGGAGGCAATTAAAGGCGGGGAGGAGGGCCGTGAGGCAACGCCAAAATGCGTTTCCCTTTTGGGCAGTTCAGAACAGCGGCATGTCAAACACCCGTAAACACCGCTTTTCACGAAGAGCAAGAAAAGCAAAAATCAGAACAGAAAAAAATTGAGACCGCGAGTGGAGAGGCACAAACAGGTTTGCCTGTTTTGGGTTCAAACTTTTGCGGACCAAGCGATCCTCGCGTTCCGGTTGATCTCGGAGCACTGATCTACCTCGGACGCCGATCTGTACCTGCCTGCGGTGCATCGCGATTGGTACCGCGACATATGATAATGCGACAATCACGGAGTGCGATAAGTCCCAAGCAGGATTCTGCAACCAAGTGCCCGTGCAGCAAATTAAATTTATGCCAATCGTTCATATATATACCTCGAATCCTCCTTCGCCTCCACAGGTTTGTTAGTACCCGTCTCTCCAGGCCAGCCGTCTGCCTCCAAGTAGGGTAGGCAACAAATTTCGTGTGTTCTCCACTGAAGTCACCGCCAAGGCCACGCGAAGCTCAAATCATGAGAACTTGAAGAGAGAGAAGCAAGGCTCGCTCGTTTTGGGTAGAGAGTTCTGTGATGAGCATGCCTGCAAAACCACAAATGGCGGCAATCGAAAGTTAGTAGATAGAGGGATCGAAGGCATTTATTTACATCACAAAAGTCCAGCGGGCTCCAATGTTGTTCGGACCCGAGTGCCGGCGTCCGTGTATTATTCTGACGAAGTCCAGCCGAGCCCGTCCCAGGCCGCTGCGCCGAGAAGAGGAAGAAGCCCCGTCCGGTGTATAAAGGTGTTCATGAGACCAAGCAGGACCACGAACCCCGCGACGTACTGAATGATCTTGTTTTAGGCCAATCCAACAGCAAGTCCTGACAGTGGTCATTTTTCAAATTATGCTCGGAGAATGAGGTATTCACAGAAACCAGAGATGAAGTTACCAGAAAACCCGCTGTTTCCCGGTCAGTCTCGAACGTGGATGACGAAGAAGGAAGGAGTATTTACAGAATCATGATGTTCCTTCGTCCGAGGTAGTTCGAGAATTTTATCAGGAGTAACTAACGCATGAAGGACTGCGAGAGTTTACTTTACAAGAGCGGCACCAGGAAGCGCCATCGCACCGAGGAACATCTGGTATTCCGCTGTTTTACGCACGAGTTCTGAAGGATGAATAAGAGGAAACTTCTTTGGCCCTTGGCTTTGACATAACATCCGAAACTAAAAGACGTGGGTCTGGTGGTAAACAATTAACAAAAAGAACTCACAGCTGCCATTGGGAAATACGATGGAGTATTAGTAGGGAAGGAGGTTAGGGTTAGGGTTACATAGAGGAACGACCTCGCGATAAAGGCTAGAGTTGGCCATTTTGACCCGAAAATAAAACACGGCCAGCAAGACTCTGCAATTCGGGCCATGATTCAGGCAGAGTTCACCTGTCAATGTTCGCTTCTCGCACACAGAATAAATCTTGCTCACCACAGCTTGAAAGACGATAGGGTAAAGGATACACGCCATGGGTCTCAAGCTCAAGTCTCGCTGTTGTTTTGGAATCATCGCTCACGACTTTATAGCGTTAATTGAGATAGGCCTGTATTTTTTGACGCTTTGACCGATGCAATCAGACTTGTCTTTTCAAATAGGACAGTAGTGGTATCTTGAATATCCTCCGTTTACTGTCCTAGAAGGCTTTAGATCCGTAAATGGTCTCCAGCGGTACTTGAGTCAACGAGAGTGCGATGAAGTCGTCGGACATCTGTGAAATGATCCAGTAGAATCGAGGTTTGAGTGGCCATCGTGGCGAGGTGGAAGGGGATGAACAGAATGAATGTGCTGGTGAAAATATCGATGCGGCAGGACGTCCAGTCAACTACAGGTTGCTCGTCTTCGAAGCGTTTAGCAGTCCAAACCCAGAGAGCGAAATTCAGGACCGTGAGACCAAAGAACTCCACCGCGCGCTATCAAAGAAATACTCATGAAGCGAAGGAGAGCGCACTAGGTACCTGGATTTCGCAAGATACAAAGAAACGAATCCACTCGAGTCCAACGACGGTTACTTATTTGAAAGGATTCTTCAAGATACCAAAGAACTACCGCTTGGCCTTGAAAATGAATGGGTTCGTGAGTGTAGCGGTCAATAATTCTCGGAATCCCTGAATGAATGACACAGTTGCGCGGCAGAACTAGCAAGAGAACAGCAGACCAAGACCAAGACCAGTGGTAGAGGTTGCAAGAAGATTCTTGGTGGCTGTGCCTCGTTTCGATGCTCGTACTTCCATGCACACTCTTTTTGCTGCTGGCCACAGTATTCGGTACCCCAGCAAAAAGATCCTATGATTCGCACAATTACTATGTCCTGGAGCATGACCCGTCGAGCGGAGTGTCTCTGAACGAGGTCGTGCGAGTCCTCGGCGTCGAGATTGTAGAACAAGCAGGCGAACTCGTTAACCACTGGCTCGTCAGGGTGGAAAAGCCTGACTCGAGGCTTGAAGCGCGCGGGGAAGCCTTTGACAGCGTAGTGGACACCTACAACCGGCTGCTGAAGGACCGACGCCGCTCAAATCCCGTTGCTTCGTCTGTCCGGTATCTCGCGCGCCAAACACTGAGGCAAAGAGCCAAGAGGGCGCCACCACCTATTCCCCCACCGACTGATTTCAGCTCACAAGCAGTCGCAGATAGACTGAGCATCCAGGATCCCTTGTTCACGAAGCAATGGCATCTGGTCAATGACGAATACCCGGAACACTCCATGAATGCGTCCTCGGTATGGGAGGAGATGGGGCTTACCGGGAAGGGTATCATATCTTCGCTGGTCGATGACGGTCTTGACTACACGTCTGAGGATCTCAAAGACAACTTCGTGCGTTTGTTACTCCTTCCGCGTTTTCACTGTCTGAGCAACCGCAGGATGCCGATGATTCGTACGACTTCAATGATCACGAACCGCTACCAACGCCGAAATTGTCAGATGACCACCATGGTACACGCTGTGCGGGTCAAGTTGCCGCAGCCAAAAATGCTGCATGTGGGATCGGACTGGCCTACGAATCCAAAGTCGCCGGTGTCCGTATCCTATCTGGACCCATATCAGACGTTGACGAGGCAGCGTCCTTAAACTACGGTTTCCAAAACGTCTCTATATATTCATGTTCTTGGGGACCGCCTGACAATGGTGCGCGCCTCGTTTCGGAGTTATGTTATCAAAACTGAAATTCTGCCCAGGCAAATCAATGGAAGGTCCAGGGTATCTCATCAACAAAGCCATCGTCAATGGTATCAGCAACGGGCGCGGCGGGCTCGGTTCCATATATGTGTTTGCTAGTGGAAACGGTGCAGCGCACGGAGACCAATGCAATTTTGATGGCTACACAAATAGCATATACTCGGTGACCGTGTCTGCGGTCGACTATAAGGGTCTACACCCGTACTACTCCGAGCCTTGCGCGGCAAACATGATCGTGGCTTATAGTTCAGGCAGCGGGAAGTCAATCGTGCGTCTCTGTCTTGATATTTATCCCCAACTCATCTCCTTCGAGGTTACAACAGACAAGGGCGCGAATTCGTGCGCAACTACACACGGTGGAACATCAGCAGCCGCTCCCAACGCTGTCGGTGTGTTCGCTCTTACCCTAGAGGCCAGGTGGGTCCACTCGCTATTTCCTCTCGCACAAAACTCACCTTCATGACAGACCCGACTTGACCTGGCGCGATATTCAGCACCTCTGTGTCCTAACTGCGCGGCAGATCAACAAGGACGACCCCGACTGGGAGGCCACCGCCGTACCCGGCCGTTTCTATTCGTACAAGTATGGCTTTGGCGCGCTCGACGCGTACGAGTACATCAAGGCAGCGAAGAACTGGACCGTCGTGAATCCGCAGGTGTGGTTCACCTCCCCGACGATACAACTGGAGAGCGGCACCATGCTCGAAGCCGAGAAGTACTCTGGCGGCACTTTCATCGCCGAGGGCGGCGTGTCGAGCTCCATCTCCATCACAAGAGAGATGGTCAGGGACAATAATATGGAGAAGCTGGAGCACATCAACGTAAAGGTATGGATCCAGCACGGGAAGCGCGGGGACGTGGAGGTTGAGTTGCGGAGCCCGACTGGGATCCGGAGCATGTTGGCAGGAAAGAGAGCTGGAGACACCGCGACCTCGGGATATCCTGGGTGGACGTTCATGTCCGTGAAGCATTGGTGAGCGAAGTGCCTTGCGTAGACGCACGATTATTGATGACATTTGACCAGGGGTGAGGACCCAGTGGGCGAGTGGACGATCAAAGTGTCTGATCAGGGCCCGGGTTCAAAGTTCAATGGCAGTTTCTTGGGCTGGAACATGATGTTCTGGGGCTCTGCCGTCGATCCCACGAAGACAACGCTCTTCGAGGTTCCCCTCGACGAAGTAGAAATCATGCTCCCACCACATGAGTCGCCTCCAGCACCTCCACCGAGCTCCTCGATGGTCGTCCCTACCACCACTAAACAGCACGCCAAGCCCACGGCTCATCTCCCCGGCGACCACGGCGACGCCCCCGGCGAGAACACCAACGCAACGTTCCCTGGGCAGCAGGAGGACACCACAAACACCACAAACTCCAGCGTGCCCTCCGGATCGAGCACGCCGACAGCCGACGAGGGCTGGTTCTCGGACATGTCGAACCTCCTCAAGAGCCAGGCATGGTTCTTCGGCGCCCTCGGCGCTGTCGCGGTGTTCGGCCTCGCCGCGGGGTTGTATTTCTGGCGCCGGCGCGTGCAAGCGCGGAGACTGCGGGACTACAGCTCGCTGCCTGAGGGCGACGAGCTGCCGATGAGCGGTGTGCGGGGCGGACGTCTCGCGGGTGGGGGCGGGCGCACAAAAGAGCTGTATGATGCGTTTGGGGAGGTGTCAGATGGTGAGGAGGATGATGCGGATGAGCAGACGCGCTTGAGGAGTGGGTATGAGGACGACAATCGTGCCGGCGGGTCGAGGGGGCAGTACCGGGACGAGCCTGGGACGGAGGGTGGGGCATCGCATTCGCGAGCGGGGGGAGCAGCTAGCCCGGACAAGGGAAGCGATGGGAGTTGGGAGCACGCTTCCTCTTGAGGCCGTCGAGCTGTTTTGGTTGGATATCATCCTCTATTTATTCCACAGTACAGTACATATTTGTAACACGTAGAACGGAGGCATAAATGAGGCTCTCTGAAGGCTTGATCCATGTAAGCCTTGGATGTATGGGCATATCGCGTGTTCTTCTTGTCTCCGCGAAAAGCGACTACGTGTCTTGATCACTGGAGCCTTTCCGGACACAGACGTGTGCATGTAGTACTTCCCTCAAGCACCATGCATTGACTTCTGCCGAATGTCTACTTAAGATCCAAAATTCTTGGACCCGGGTTGGACGGCGCGACCTGAAGAACCGAAAGCATTGCATAAGTAAAATTTAAAGAGCGTATGCGTCAGCTACCTACAACGTCCGTGCCCGTAAGTACATGCTACCCACGTACAATCCCAACCGTCACCTCCGCCTCCTGCCGCGAGCCCTGTTTGTCCCCACCAACCCCCAGCGCACCTGCCACCCGCTCGCGCACCCACCGCGTGAGCGCCAACACGTCGTCGTCCGGCAACGACGCACGCACATGCAGCTCGAGCGTCACAACCAGCGCGTCCTCCTCCTTCCCCACTCCCGCGCCTCCCTTCTCCCCGGCCGTCGCAAGCTGCCAAATGTGCGGCGCCGGTAAATGGAGAACCTGTGGGTGCCGCTCCACGTCTCGCATCGCCCGTAAAAACGCCTCCATCCGCGCCCCCCGCGCGCCGCGCCGCGGTGCGGTTTGCAAAAGGATGGCGCCGAGCACGGTGCATGCGCGGTACGCTACCATAAACGTTGCGGCGCTGCCCGCGGCCGCGGCGGCTAGATCGAGTATGCGGTGCTGCGTCGCGGGGGCGATAACAGCTGTAAGCAGGACGCCTAGCGCAAGCACAATGGGGGTAAGCGAGTAGGGATTCGAGAGAGCACGCGCAG
Organism: Mycena haematopus; assembly: GCA_029281435.1. Classification (NCBI taxonomy): domain Eukaryota; kingdom Fungi; phylum Basidiomycota; class Agaricomycetes; order Agaricales; family Mycenaceae; genus Mycena; species Mycena haematopus. Next base: position 241,892 of record JARJCV010000040.1, read on the forward strand.
GTGGGGAGGAGGGTTCGGGCAGTGCGTAGGCGGGAGTCTTGATGAGGAGCGTGCTCAGTGGGGGGATGCGGTTCCCCGCGAGGGCGACGAGGCCTGCATGATTGTCCGCCATCAGCGCGGTGAGCGTCAGAGAAAAGAAAGCGAGGAGGGTGGTGAGCACGGGAAAGTCGATCCCCGCGTCCTCGTCGCCTGCGTGGTGGTGGTGGCCGTCCCCAGCGCTCGCACTGAGGAGAAGGTGCTCGAAGGCCTCCTTACAGATGTAGACGGCAGAGAACATGAGGTACACAGATTGTGCGAAGAGGAGGACGGGGCGCGCGCGCGCGGCGGCATATGGTTTTGAGACCACGAGGGTGATATGGGGGATGGCGACGCCGATTGCGTCGAAGACGGCCCAGTACCCGAGGGCGGTCACGGCGAGCGAGCCTGTTTGTTGGCCCTGGACCCATAGGGTGCCCCCGAGGAGGAACTGGGCAGTAGCTGCAGCAAGAAACGGCGTATTGGATACGTGGCTCTCGATTTTTTCCTCCACCGGTGCTGATTGTGTTATTGGTGTCTCGCTCACAAACGGCGAAATGGGCATCCACGGCGACACGGGCATCGGGGTGGGCTGGGTGACGAGCGACTGGGCCTCGCTGCTCTGTGGCTCAAGGAAAGAGAAAAGCGTATGCGAGACCGAGTGCTTGTGGTGGTGACCTCTGCGCGTAGCTGAGGTTGATGGGGTGAGAGGTGGTGGGGCCGGGAATGGCTCTTCGCTGGGCGGAGTTTTGCCGAACGTGAAGCCTGCGCCGAGAGTACGAGGTACCTCGAGCTCCTGTGCACCATCCTCGTCGATGGTACTCTGCGGAAGCGCACCCGGGCGGGGAAAGAATACGGACAGATTCCGCGAGTGCAAGCGAGCGTGTCGGCGCGACTGCGGCTTCGATTCAACTTCAGGTGCTGACTGAGAAGCGGGGAGTGCAGACGGAGGTGCTGTAGTCTCGATTTGGTCCGTAAACGAGGTGCTAGTAGCCAAAGGAGAAGGAGAAGTAGGAGAAAATGGACTAGAAAACGAGCGAGTGCGCGCATGGTTGAACGTGGTGCGAAACGGCGAAGCTGGATACGCGGTGCGGTATGGCCCAGCAGTGGGCGGGGGTGCGATATTGAGAGGTAAACCAGAGATAGACGCGTTCCTTTGATGTCTTGGTTGTTGTGGGCTGGAATGGACCCTAGTTCGTGGCGGTGGTCCCATGGCAGGCGGGTCTGCCGGCGGGGTCACAACAACCACCGACTCGCCGTCGTCGCTGACACTCGACCGCCGCCGATGCATCCGCCGTTCCCCGCTCATCCTGGTCGACGTTGAGAATACTAGCCAAACAGGGCCAACTCTTATGGAACTTGCACCGCCACGTCGCGTCTTCACTCAGCGCTCAGCTGCGGATATCAATTTACTATTTGAACATAAAGCAGTACAGTGTTGGCATTATACAGAAATATACAATAGTGGAAAGAACGTGAATATATTTACAGTTGGAGTTACTGTACATTGTCAATTTGGTGGGTGATACAGAGCTTTACAGAGCCCAGTATCCGCTACGCGTGGAAGTCGTGGAGATCACTGTTCCATCCTACGGGGGAGACATGTCAGTAACATCTTCTGAATTTCCGAACTTACTCACGGGGCTGAAAACACTGCGATCGTTACCGAGAGAATTTCTGCTTCTATGAATCGTTTGAAAGTGGGACTCTTCGTCGTCGGTCTGATACATGTCGATAATATTGCCGACAATGGAGACACCGTTGTTTGTCTTGAACTCGGTCAGTGCTCTCGTGCAGCGTCCCTCAGAAAAATAACATACAAACTCTTGGTCCTGAGCCCAATTTGGCTGCGAATGACCGCCAACGCCACTGTTATTCTGTTTCCCCTGCGTAAGCGGCGAAGCTCGAGCATTGAGACTGAGAAATGCGATCCATCAATATTTAACTCGATCGCGGAATTCGCAATCCTTACGAGGCAAGAAAACAATTCGATGACACTAGATAAACAGTGTTAGATTACAGTAGAAAAGGATATCGAGTGCTCGCGCCTTTGGTGAGGACCGCAAGAACAGCAAGCCAAATAACTGCATCCAGGAGATCAAACAATGAATGGACATGAATCAAAAGTCGTACGATATTGTCCGAGGAGAAGATACTAGAATTGGGTCAGTTTGCATGAAATGTAACAGGAATAATTCTTACACAGACGAGGGTGATGAGGAATGACAAGCTGTCCAACTCTCAGCTTCGCGGAGACCAAAAGATTTTGTTCAATACTCGCCTCGTAATGACGCCAGTTTCTGGGATAGCTTATGAGTTCCGCAAAAATCCCGAATAATGAACGCACTCACGCAGAGTCCACAAGATAACTCGATCCAGAAGTTGTCTGGCGCTCTCACTTCAATCATGTGTATCAGCAAGCAAAACAACGAGCGCCACTGCAAGACAAACTTATGCATCGTGTCACGAGTCCGGGAACGACGGCGCGCCAAAAAGTATGCGATCCAAGCAGATATTGTGAGGTCGATGACGGCACTCGTCCCCAGAAGCATCGCAAAGAGCCATCCAAAATCGTCGACAAACTGACTTAGCGAGGTCATTGTGATGACGTGGAAAGCCAGAAAGACCCAGCCGCCGAAGCGCAAGAACGCCAGGATCCAGCCCAAGACGGCTGGATATATCTGCCCAGAAAACCGGAGAAGTCGGCTGACATAAAACGCCTCTGTTTCTCTGTGAGCTTGGAACGGTGTAACAGCTATCGGTGCGCATTTACCAACAAGTGGCCCGACGGTACTGCCCAGAAGAAACGAGGTGCCCAGCGTAACTGGTGGTTTCAGGATCGTGAGCAGATCCCCCGATTTGGTTATTGTGATGATATAGACAACATGAGCGACGCAACCGAGTTGGCCAAACTCAAAAAACCTGGAAAATATGAGGGAAGTTATAGTACTTGTCGAAATTCACACACCATATCACTGCTACCTAGATTGATATGCATGTTAGAAGTATCACATATGCAATTGGTACTGCGACGCACCAGTGTTTTGAGAGTCCAGTGGTCCCTCGTAAATTTCCGATTATATATGAGAGCCTGGACAGTCAAGAGGCCGAACATGAACGCAGAAACAAGAAACCCGATTTCCAGCGCGCCAAGATTGGGATTAAGTGGGAAAGAGTCCATGAATGAATGAGAGTGTTGCAACAAAGAAAGTAAAGTAGGATGAAAGTTTCAAAAGTAAGGCGCGCTTGTAGAAAACGAAAGAAAGGTAAACGAAAGAAGATGAATGGGATGGGGAAGAACCGCGCTGGCTGCGATATATATACACGTCCTTTGCATCGGATTCCCACAGACACGGCGGATTTGCAATTGATGAACAACAGCTGGTGGTGCGCGGCAGGTCGCGGCGCTCCCGCTCATGTGGACATGATTCCGTCTCCAAGCACTCAGAAGGAAGCAGATGGCCAAAGCAATGCAGCTAATGCTAATTATTGACATCACAGCCACAAGCAGATCGAAGATTCAAGAATCGACTGACTGGGGTCGTCTTGGAAACCAGTCGGCTGCAAACACACCATAAAAAACCTTGAACGCAAAAAAGACGAGTACGGTTCCGCGCACGCTCATCACCTCTGCACTCCGGACTGCGTCAGTTAATGGTGAACGCATGTCGGACTCGGAATGGGATCCCGAATACAGCTGGCGCGGACCGAGCAGAGGTGGTCTTGGGGGTGGCGTGTCCAGGTATACGCAGGAAGTATAAGCACTTGCACGAACTGTACCAAGCGCTCCTAAAGCAAGGCTATCACCGAAAGCGAAGGCTTGATCTCGGGATGCCTAGGGCAGGATATTGCAAAATCAATCGATGCAGGCACAGAAGGGATGACAACAGGGCTAGGTAGTAGCTCAGACTATCCGGGAACCATGGAGTGAAACTTTGAAGGCCGTTTAAGCAAGTGCAAGTGAGCGTTGGAGCGATGGGGGTTTGTTGAAAAGTGACGAGATCAGCCAAGCAACGACAACATTGTCCAATTTCTCGCTTTGACCGACCCAAATCGGGAAATCCCCCGTTACTGTAGCATTTCGACGCCCATGTTACGCGTTACGCAAGGTGTTCATTTTTTCAAGTGTTCATTTCTCGGCAATCACGGCAAAATTACCATAAAAGGCAATCCGGGGCTTGCCGGAAGAGAAATTTTGCCACTTTTTAGCCTATTTGAGCCTCAAAATCTGGATGTTACTGTTACGAATGTCGCAAGTGTTCAGTTCATAGGTCCCCGTTACGCGTTACGTGAACACTCGGTCGAAATGCTACAGTAGTCGAAGAAAATAAGTACGCGATTACGAGCGAATCTCCAAGGTTCATTGCAGTTTATCGAGATGAAGATGCAACCGCGGCCAGATTTACCGGGCTTCGTACGCAAGGATCAGGACGAACTCACATTTGTCTGCTTACTTCCGATGTTAGATGCTGCACCGAATGTTTCAATCCGTAAAAATTCAATGAGGGTCTCACAAGAAGCTTATGAATGAGGGAAGTGGTACAATCAACTTGAGATTTGGTATTGTGAATCCTCGTTCAAGAGGAGACTGTTGATTTTTGAAGGACAATCTTATTGTTGGACTAGAAACTCGTTTGGCGAAAGCTAAATAGGGAGCTTCGCGAGAAGCTGGGCCAGCCAGAAGAGGGAGCTTTGAGCTGTAGAAGCCAGGTACAAGCCCGTGTCGAGTTTGTGATGGACGTGCAAGCCAAACAATAGCTACACAGCCTCCTCCCCTTGCGTTTCGCGGCCACACATCCGATTTCTCATCTCAACTCACCCTTTACCTCCACCCTCACTCGTTTTTAAATGGCCCGATTTTCTTCTGATATTTTCGAGCCATTGCTGATACTCCTTTCCAACAGTCTACGAACTGCAAGCGTCGTCTCATTCGAGACTTCAAGCGTCTTTCGACTGATCCTCCGGGCGGAATCTCGGGCAGCCCTTGCCCAGACAACATCATGCTCTGGAACGCGGTAATTTTCGGCCCAGGTGTGTCTCATCACTCCGTCTCACAAGCAAAACACCAATCACACACGCAGCGGAAACGCCCTTCGAAGACGGCACATTCAAGCTGGTGCTCACCTTCGACGAGTCATACCCGAACAAACCACCCACCGTCAAGTTCCTGTCGCGCATGTTCCACCCAAATGTCTACGCGAACGGCGAGCTGTGTCTGGACATCCTCCAGAATCGGTGGTCCCCCACATACGACGTAGCCGCGATCCTCACGTCCATCCAGAGCCTCCTGCACGACCCTAACCCCAACAGCCCCGCGAATGCGGAGGCTGCCCAGCTGTACAGAGAGAACATGAAGGAGTATGTGCGGCGGGTGAAGGCGACGGTGGAGGAGAGCTGGCTGGATCCGGATGACAAGCTGGAGGATGTGGAGGAGGAGCAGGATGGCACCGAGGGCCAGTCCTGAAGTCCCCCTCGTTGTTGGTGGTTTCTGCTTCGCTGGGACTAAATCTCATTTCCATGTTCCTATAGGTCGAGTTTCGTTTGTCTTCATATGTAATTATGTAGCCTCGGTACATCTGTATGCATTTTTCCTTTGCGTTGTATGATCAAGCTCACAACAGCGTCGCCAATATTGCCGCCTTGGACTGACGTGGGGACTAGTCTGCCAAGTATGTCTTCCTCAGTATTCCCGACTGATCGATAATAATAGTAGCGCCACACTGGAGTCATGTCCTGGACCGCCAACTGCGCATGTTTCGCTGGCACTGTGCCCTTTCGCCAGGGGTCAGTAACTTCCATCAAGCATCAGGATGGGATAAGTCAGATATTTTGAAATTCCTAAAACCTCTCTCCCAATCGCGACATTTGATTCCTACGGGGTCTATCGTTTTCCCCAATAACTCTGTTATGGTTTGTGCCCCGACGACGCAAGAACGAGGTTCTTGGTACCGACACCACAAATGCTATTTTCCGACCTTATCAGCGTCATGATCCTGTCGAATTGACATTCCACGTCCCCGACATGCGAGCAAGGTAGAACTCTGACGAGCCATGGATGCTGGAATGAATGGGCTAGGATTTTGCTGGGGTCCTATAGTTGTTCGGATTAAAATACCTTACATCGATTGTAGAACGTGACCGCGTTTCCAGTCGTGCGAGGCTAATAATACAGTGAAAGCACAGGATGGTAGTGTACATATGGTGTACAGAATGCATGCAAGGAAAAAGTCTACATTAACTTGGACTCGCGCTTGGCCTGCTGGACCTGGGCGAGGCGCTGGCTCCTGAGCGTCATGTGCGTGCCTTGTGTGGTTTTCTTGGGCGCGGCGGCTACCGGCGCGGCTGCGGGGAGGATGGAGGACTGCGAGAGGGATATGCGTGTGTCGTCGGAAGAGAAACCCGGGATGCGGATGTTGTGGTTTCGCTCTGTGGAGTGTGAGTGCAAGAAGAGAATAAATACACAGGACACGAACCGAGGTGCAGCTGAAGGTCGCGCACTTCGAGCGTATCGCCACCACGGTGCTTTGCCAAACGGCACGAAAAATTGGTCACCGAATCAATGAATTCGTCCGCAATGGACAACAATAGCTGTACCCCGTTCATTAGCTTGCGAGGGTGCAACAGACACGAAACGCACGTCCTCGACCTCGGGCTCGATCTTGACGTTCGGATCTACGCTCGCTACGAGGTCGTGAATCGTACGGCGCATGCTGAGGTCACCCGGCGCGTTTTTCCGTTGCGTTCGGTGGTCCGCAGTGAAGGTCAAGGGCATCGGTTCCTCGCGCAAAATCTGCGCAGGCGTACCCGACATGCGACCAGTGGTGTTACCACCTGTTAGGGTAGGGCGCGAGGTATTCCAAGGGACAGGCCCGGGGTTCGTGGTGTTGAGGGTCGCGCTGATTGGGTACGCGGCTGCGTCAATCAAAGGAGTGTTGAGAAATGGGCTCTCGTCGACGCCAGACTTGAAAGCGGAGTGTGTTGGCTGCGCCTGCATAGGGACCGGTGCCGGCGGTGGCTGCTGCTGCTGCTAGTGGTACTACTGAACCACATTTGCTTGCCACAAAGAAAACAAACCTTGGAGGCGGCGGCAGCCTTTAAGCGGCCCTGTTCTTGAATTGCTTGAAGTTTCTGTTGCATGCGTTGGTGCGAAACGCGAATACATACTTAGCTGAGGCGTACTTTGAACATGGCCTCGTGTGTCATTCCGCCACTCTTCATTATTTCCTCTAGCTTTTGCTGAATCGCGCCCTCCTTGGACTTGTCTCCAGAAGTAATCATAGACACGAAATCGGCCAAGATCTTCTCCTGGTTTTGCGTCGGGTTCCCATTTTGACCTTCCATGGCAGAAGAAGAGAGAAATGTGTGGCAACACCGTGTAAACCATACATGTTTGTCAAGAAGTGCCGAACCAAATAGCTTTTATTTTTTTGTCAATCGCCATGGACGTCTCCGGTATCATAGCCTCCAATGCAGCAAAATAGTACGTGTAGCCTTGATTCTAAGCTAAAACACTCACAAAATGCTTAGCCAGGCCATAACCGTTGAAAAAGAGACACCCCTTGATGTCGATGCTGGACTCTTACTGGTTACGGACCTCAACTCAATAGACGAGGAAAGCTACAGGTAAAGAGGGGTTCTGTTCGTTCAATGTCCGGCTATAAACGAGTTCACCAGTGCAAATCTCGAAGAGCACCTCCAGGCTTTAGCACGCGACGGCGTACAAAGTCTCATCGCCTCACTTTTCGCCCTCCCGACGCAGAAGTCAGAAGACGGGCCCCTCGCACAACTACCTCCCCCAACAACAGCTCTGCCTCGTTCAAAACCTCTTCCGAAACCGAAACCACCGACAAAGTGGGAGCAGTTTGCGGCAGCGAAGGGCATCCAGCACAAAGTGCGTGATAAACGGGAATGGGACGAGGAACGGCAGGAATGGGTTAACCGGTGGGGCCGCGACGGAAAGAACAAGCGACTCCAGGAGCAGTGGATCACAGAGGTGCCGGCCAATGCTGGTATGCATCGTTGTTCGAACCGTAAAATGTTGACACTGACTCCGGGCCATTGTTGCGCTGCGCAGACGTGGACTTTGACCCCCGGAAAGTCGCGCGTGATGAGCGGAAGGCGCGGGTGACGAAGAACGAGAAGCAGCGGCTCGGCAACGTCGCGCGCGCGCAGGGTCCACGAGAAGTTCGTAAGGAGGCAATCGAGCGGACACTGGCAACGACGCGCACCAGCACTGCCAGCATGGGACGATTTGACAAGAAACTAGAGGGAGAGAAGAAGGTCCGGGGTGTCAAGCGGAAGGTGCGTTGCATTGCAGGTTTTCCCTCCTTTCAGCCTTGTGATGAAAGGAACTAGTTTGAGCCAACGGAAAGACCCCTGGAGGACGAGAAAAACGCGTCGCTGGCGTTGATTTCACGTATGGGCAGCGACGCGAAGAAAACGCGACGGGAGCCAGCTTCAGAGGAGAATGTGCTAAACGTGCGCAAGGCCGTCCGATTTGCGAGCAAGGGACGAGGCGGCGTTGCACTTGGCCGGGCAGCTGCAGGAGGACGAGGCGGACGTGGTGGGCGCGGTGGTGGACGCGGACGGGGAAAACGATGACGGCATTGGAGTTTCCATATTCGGTCGCGAGCGTTTGTTTGTTTGTCCATGATGATTCAAGTCATTTCTGCATTCATGAGCTGGTAAACCAAGTTCATCGTCAGACAACCTACCTTCGTGTCGAGATTTTGCAGCGTACCAACAACGTCTCTCGCATCTTCTCTTTCACACCATCGAGTAGACAAGTCCGATATATTCCACGTCAATTGGTCGTTGGACAGAATAATGGAAGATCAGAAAGATTCTGCACCGGATTACCTTGGAATAACGCGGAAGATGCCTTGTTCCTAATGCCGTTTCCAACTTCAACTGCGACGGGAAAAACACTGGAATTTACACAGCAGAAAGGGTTGAACAAAGAGGACAATGCTACATGTTTAGTCTACTAGTTCGCAGGACAGTTGTACGCTGTGTCGGTGAAATTCCTTCCCGCTGGTAGAATGTAGGTTAGAATCAAGGTACAAGAGTCGATTAAAAAGGCGACTCACGGCACTTCCCGTTGGCAGATTGAGCACAGGTGCGGGAGTGCGTCATATTTACACCTCTCTGGGCCTTGAAGCACCCGCTGCCGGACCCTTCGTACGAGTCGGGAGTAGAGCCGGTGCAGTTGACTGGATTCACGTTATTGTTGGTCATGTTGGTGGCCCATCCGGGACACGTTTGGCATGCGACCGCCTGTCCATACCTGCGAGAAAATGTTAGAGTACGTAGAGGGTGAACACCAATCAGACGTACTTTTGCTGGAACAGGCCCGAGGAAGCACCGTAGCAGAAGCTCTCCCGACAGTCTGATATTGCGAAAATGAGCATAGCTGCGAAAAGAAAGGAAGAGATATCATATCGTACGCGGCTGGAACGTCCCGGGAGGACAAGGCAATTGCACAGCGCTGCCAGTTGTGTTCGTGAAATGGCCAGGGCTGGTAACGAGACAGGTAGTAGAGTTCATCCCTTTCAAAAAATACGTCAGATTCACCGCTGGAGGGGAGGTAGAGCGTACTAGGCTGGTAGAAACCGGTCCCACATGGCTGCGGGTTACTGTTTCCGTCGCAGGTGTGGCCCGCGGGGCAGCGCGCACAGGCTGTACCGTTGTAGTAGGACCCAAGACGGCAAGAGTTCGAAGCCCGTCCCATCAGCCCGTCTTGTCCGTCTTCAGGCGCAGGTGAATCTGAGTCACATCTATGATGGAGCGGGATTAACAAAGTTCGACAGTAACAACCGAAGGAGCGCTCACTGGGGAAGAGCGACGACTCTGGAGAGCGTCAAGGCAGAAGCAACAAAGGCAGAAGTAAAGAGCATGATAAGCAGATATTCGAGTAGTGGGCAGGTGTAAAAGGTGCTGTGAAGCTGGAGCTTGATCCGCAGGCCATGCTGGATTTATACGTTTCGAGGGGGGCTCTTGGACCGCTTCTTTGAGACAGGAGGGATTCACATCCGCACATGTTGTCATGGCGGAAGAAATGTACATATCCGCGGGTCGAAATGGAGAGCGGAGAGTGTCTCACTTTGAGAGTGTGAAAATTAATTAGGGCTTGCAAATGGTTGGACTGTTCCCAGAGAGCCGAGAGAGAGATATCCAGTGATCCAATTCATAACACGAGAACCGAGAAGACTTGAAGATGAACACAGTATGAACTGGACTGAACTTTCGTGGTGGAAGTAAGAATCGGATCACAGCGGGCCGAGTGTCGATCCTTCCGTTACGCGTTAATCTTCTCTTGCGCCCGTCTCGTTCTGCCACAAGTACCAACTGGTTCACCTATTGGGTAACCCTACCGAGGAACTGGTCATTACATTGCTCTCGATTCTGCTCCTGCTACAGTGTGCATCGGGTATTTCTTCCGCTTCTTCGATCTCAAGTGCGGATGTAAAACCCTCCTGTCTCAAACTTGGAGAAACGGTCCAAGAGCCCCCTCGAAACGTATAAATACAGAATGGCCTTCAGCCTTAGCCCCAGCTTCACAGCACCTTTTACACCTGCCCACTACTTGAATATCTGCTTATCATGCTCTTTACTTCTGCCTTCGTTGCTTCTGCCTTGATGCTCTCCAGCGTCGTCGCTCTTCCCCAGTGAGTTTTCATTCGGCTGTTGTCGAACTTCGTTAATCTCGTTGCATAATAGAGTCGACTCGGATTCACCTGACGATGGACAAGACGGACTGATGGGACGGGCTTCGAACTCCTGCCGCCTTGGATCTTACTACAACGGTACCGCCTGTGCGCGCTGCCCCGCGGGCCACACCTGCGATGGAAACAGCAACCCGCAGCCATGTGGGACCGGTTTTTACCAGCCTAGTACGCTCCACTTTTCCCTCTAGCGATGAATCTGACGCATATCCTGAAAGGAATGAACTCTACCACGTGTCTCGTTACCAGCCCTGGCCACTTCACGAACACAACCGGCAGCGCTGTGCAATTGGCTTGTCCTCCTGGGACGTTCCAGCCACGTACGATATCCTTTTATTTTCTTCACAGCTTTGCTCAATTCCGCGACTTCTTAGACTGTCGGGAGAGCTTTTGTTACGGCGCTTCTTCGGGCTTGTTTCAGCAGAAGTACGTCTACTTAGTGTTTGCCCTCCACGTACTCCAACACTGTCCCGCAGGTACGGACAGGCGGTCGCGTGCGAGACGTGCCCCGGATGGGCTACCAACATGACCAACAACAACGTGAACCCAGTTAACTGCACCGGCTCAACTCCCGACTCGTACGAAGGGTCCGGCAGCGGGTGCTTCAAGGCCCAGAGAGGTGTAAACATGTCGCACTCCCGCACCTGTGCGCAAGCTGCCAACGGGAAGTGCCGTGAGTCGCTCTCTTAAGCGCCTCTTGTACACGATTCTGACCTGAATTCTTCTAGCGGGGAAGAATTTCACCGACACCGCGTACAACTGCCCTGCGAATTAGTAGATTAAATGTGACATAATCGTCAAATAGAATATTGTCTCTTTTCGATTTCTTTCCCGTGTCACAAGCTCAGCAACTGTCTTGTCAACCTTCACAATGGCCGCATTACTTTCTTTTTTCTTTTCACCAGCCCCAGAAATATTCCAACACCTCACACAAATCGCTATACTTGGACATTGGCGTTGGTATTGCCTCATTCAATATACACCTCCGGACATGTAAGTTCTCGCTGTGATCCACGCGTGGATCTGATATGTTACGGTCCCCGGTCTTTCCCGGTCAGTGGTGTATGCGGATCGATGGGAGGGAATACACACAGACACCGATCCGTCCCGCCTTCGCAAACTCCTGCAATTTGTACTTCGCATGAAAATTACCATATTAGGACATCGGCGTTAGTACTGCCTCATTTGTCTAATTTTGATGTGCCCTGGTTACGGGCGAATTGGAATGCAGGCCAACCTATACACCTCATTTCTACTCGAAATGTATGGGAGTTCACGGATTTATGTTTGTTCTCAGCCAAATGTCGCTGGGGAAACGATAGATACTTTTATACATGCATGATGCGTTGATTTTTGTGAAACAGATTTTTGTCCTCTCGCAAGAGATAATTATAAATCAATTGAGACCGACGAGGATCTCCTGAATGTCCGGCGGCGCAACAGTAAGGAACGTCACCTCTCCTGTAGCGTTGGCCACGTTCTGCAGACCACAACGCTGCACAAAATCCCCCGCGGCCTCTGCACGCGTTTCATCGATGTAAGTCGTAAATTGTGCCAGCGGGCAGGTGGAACCAGGGCCCGAAGTACACCCGGGAATGGCGACGGGCGCGCGGTCGACCTATATAATGCAGCCCCTTGAGATGTCCGCCGCACATGTACCTGCAGTAGTATAAGGACGTACCCGCACGCGGACAAACTTGGTAGTGGAGACATTCGCCGGCGGCGCACCCGCAACATGGACGGTCTTGTCCGAATCGCCCGTCGCGGAGCACGCGAGGCGCTCCAGTGCGACGTAGCCCCTGAACGCAACGAGGAACGACGAGCGGAACTTACGCAGCGGGTTCGGCGTGGTATGCGAGAGGGGGTATACGCCGTGCACGTTTGACGTGTTCCAGAGCCCGAGCGCGGAAATGACGGGCGGGAGGTTGTTATCGTGCTGTAGGATATTTATTCAACGCGAGTCCGAATCCGAATGGGTGCGGGGCGGCGCACAGTGAAGCCCATGATCAGGGCGGGTGGGGTTATGTTTCCACCGGGGGTCGTCTCGCCGGGTCCCAATGCGAAAAGGTCGGAAACAGCCTTGACCAAGGGAAAGCCTACGGTCGCGGAGAAGGGGTTTCCTGGACCAGATCTACGGCAGGTGAGTTGACAGAGAAATAATCGTAAATGCTCCATACCCATAATAGTAGTTTAGATCATTCGCGTACTCATAATCCAACCTGCGGTCGTCAGTTCAAAGTAATTTATGAAGAGAGAGCACCAGCCATTCAGAATCTAGAAAACGGAGTTTGTACATACACTACGAAATCCGACAGTTGGCTGGTTCCGACTCACCTTCAAAAATGTCACAGAAACGCGTATCGCCGTCCACCTCAGCCTGGAACCCACAGAGATCTTGCATAACACCAATATCGGTTGCATTCAGGGCCAAACCATCAAGGAATTTATTCAGTCGGGCTGTAATTTGATTCTGATATGTCGCACGAAACGCAGTAGCGGAAGCAGCGCCGGTATCGCCCGTTTCATACGCAGGGCAGCCCGTCGACGGTGTGAGAGAGTCAGCGAAAGTGAAGTTGACAGAATCCGCGAGGGAGATTATGGTGCCGCGATTTGATGAAGGGGCCGTCAAATAGTTTCCCTGAGAGAGGTATCCACGAGTGAAGAAGGTGGCGGTATCCAGGACGCGTTGCTGAGATGCGGACCTACGGATGGCGTGCAAAATTGAGGACAAGTCCAGACGAATCGAACGATGCAGGATACCATACTGTGATATTTTCTCCTCCACTTGTGAATTTGTAGCGTTTTCTTAAATCTACCCCGAGGGAGAAGGATTCGAGTGCCCCGGTCGACGAAAGAAACAGCGGCTCGTGAGGAATGTCGTCTACGGGAGGTACCCATGATGGAATAAAAGCGAGGGGGCCTGTGGCAGTATACGAATTATTCTGGAATTTGGCGAAAAGACTTTGCCAGCCCGTGAATGAACCTGGTTCGGGGTAGCGTCTAAGCAGCAAATGGAGAAATTATAAAGTACAGTCCGAACATCGCTTACGCGCCGTGTCGGACAATGTATGCAGCCTGATCAACAACGCATCCAGTGGGGGTTTCGTCTGGGATGCCGTCCTGAGATGGCGCATCAAAATAAGGGGATGCTGGACCAGAATGATGAAGAGGATCAAACGAGACACAAAACACAACAGGAATTGACGAAATCGACAACGCTGTTGTGAGAAGAATACGTGCGAGGTGCATATTGGTTGACTACACAAGGCGCGATGCAAATTCCAGGAAGACGGAAGACTTGGTTATAAGTGAAGCAACGAGTGAAGATTTGTTCATATCGAGGAACCAAGGCCGGGCCGTGTCAACGTGCGCGAAGAAGGCGAGAAGCAGCATATAGACCTATACGCAGTAGAATTGAGCGGGTTATGGTCAGCGACGATTAATGTCCCACGAAAGGAGGTGTAAGTATGTAGACGCGTCGTCGAAGCGCGGCGCGAGACGTCACAACGAAACGTTGGGTTGCTTACGGTTGCGGATAAGTCTCAGTTCGGTGTTGATCTCAGTGATGTGTTTTCGCTACGTTTGAATTCATTTTGTATCCTCTACGAGCCATTACGCTACAAGACCTGATATATATCGATGCGCGCGTCGGAACTTTGGTCCTGCATTGACGCGAAATGTTCGCCATCCTGCATCGGCGGGGTGTCCCCAAGAACCGACCGGTGGAGGTGAGCACTGGTACGCCGCCGCGCGTCCGGTTATACATCGTCTTCAGCGCCAGGATCGCGCGACTTGCTTGCGACCACGTCTCAGTAGTCGCTCGGAACACGTTCCGAACATGCACTTGCTCATGGCGACCAACCGGCATCACGCACTGGCAAGGGGGAATGGAAAGTACATGATGTCGCGACGCATCGGAGCTGCTGGAAGCTCAACAGAGACATACCGGAATCTGAGAATCGCAGAGAATGGCCCATGCTACGGTACTCTCATAATACTTGCGTATGAATCGATTCCTTTGTAACGAAAGATACTGTGGGATTCGGCGGGCTTGAGCGGGGATACGGCTGTGTGTTCATAGCAATCGCGAAAGGGCCAGATGCAGTAGAAGGAAGATAAGAAAGCTGGAACTTGTTGGGACTTGGGCAACGGTGTCTGATATCATTGATAGATCAGTGCGACGATCTGCGCATCAACGGAAGCGCAAACGGGGTTATTTGATTTTGAACAAGCAGCTCGCCAGTATTATTTCAACCAAAACTCAAATATTGTCCGAAACTGAGCTGGATTTCTCTATTCTGAGGCCTGAGGATAGCTATGAATTTTACTCTTGTATGGGCCCCGGCAAACTCCGAGGTCTTTCTGCGCGTTCCTGATTTCTTGGCACACACTGAGCAACATCCGCAAACAAATCACGCTGTGAACATCAGTCAGCGGCTGGGCCGGGTCAGCGGAAATTGTCACCAACAGCAAACTTGAGTGGCTTCAACCCTCTTCAACCCCGTTTATATGGGTACAGCAGAGAGCAACACCTTCACAAGTCTGGCAAGATGCTGAAAACCCTGCTACAGTGCCAGACGAGCGAACCCGCAATTGCGCCGGGTCCTTTACGACAGTTGATGCTCTTGGTTTTCTTCTCCTTCTGTTGCGCGTTTCACTCGTTGTCCCATGATTATGCCAAAAGTTTCCTTATCTGGGGTCGTCTGGGAACCAACGCAATATAAAGTGGCCTGCGAAGTCTCCTAAGATCATTACTTTCTTTTTCCTTTCTCCGGTCACCCTTTCAGGTCACCGTACGGTCTTTTCCCTGCCAGTCAGGTCCACAGTCTTTTTGCGCCTTGCCTTGCTTTTGGATCTCTTTTTCTACCTGCCAAAATGCTCACCACCTCTCTTTTCGCGCTCCTCAGCGCTGGTGCTTCTATTGCTGCTCCCATTGTCAGCAAACGTCTCGCTACGATCGACCCCGTTGGTGAAGCGCAAGCGCAACAACGGGATAACACCGCTACCCGCGCTTTCTCGGCCGCCGCTATCAAGACCGCGACTGGCCAGTGCCTTTCTGTGACCCCTGGAACTGGAGACTCTCGCAACAACCTGGTGCCTGTGAACATCGTCGCGTGTGACGGCAGCGCAGAACAGCAGTGGGATGTCATCACCGCTGGTAAACATAACAACGCGCCTGGAACCGCCCTGTTCGTCAGCAGCCTTGTAGGTGTTGTTACTTTTCTCAACGCTCATGAAATCTCACTCCGGTATATAGATCCAAGGATGCCTCAACTTCGACCCCCGCCGCGCCGCTGGAAACCAGGTTATCCTCTTCTCCTGCGGTGGCCGCGCTGATGGCGGTTCGTACTTTTTTTTAAATCCCAACAGCTCGAATCGTGCTCTAATGAGTATTCACCTTCAGGTGGAGGATCCACCAACTCGCAGCAGTTCACCTTCGATGGAAAGAGCACCACGATCCCGCTTGCCCCCACTAACCAGGCGTCGACTTGTCTCTTCAACAACAACGGCGAACTTGACTCCCAGACCTGCACTGTTGCCAGCCCCAGCGCCGGCCAGGTATGTTTTGAGGATGCCTGCCGTTTAACCTAAAAGGCTCATTGCCCTACTTCTTCCAGCTCTTCACGATTTCCGCCGGTGGTGCCGCTGCTGCTCCCCCCGCCACCACCAAAGCCGCCACCACTAAAGCCGCCACCACGACTGCCGCCAAAACGACTGTCGCCAAAACGACTGCTGCTGCTGCCCCAACCGCACCTGCCCAAACCCTCGCCACCATTGACCCCGTTGGTGAGGCTCAGGCGCAGCAGCGGGACGACACCGCGACTCGTGCGTTCTCGGCCGCCGCTATTAAGACCTCCAATGGCCAGTGCCTTTCCGTGACTCCTGGAACCGGTGATTCTCGCAACAACCTGGTGCCCGTGAACGTCGTCGCATGTGACGGCAGCGCCGAGCAGCAGTGGGACGTCATTACTGCTGGCAAGCACAACAACGCGCCCGGGACCGCTCTTTTCGTCAGCTCCCTGGTGTGTCCTGTCGCCTTTTCTCGACATTCATGGAATCTCACTCGCGCGTTCAGATCCAAGGATGCCTCAACTTTGACCCTCGCCGCGCTGTGGGGAACCAGGTCATTCTCTTCTCCTGCGGTGGCCGCGCCGATGGCAGTTCGTACTTTTTCATTGCAACCGCCTCGAATCGTGCTCTAATGAGTATTCCCCTTCAGGTGGAGGCTCTACCAACTCGCAGCAGTTCACCTTCGATGGCAAGAGCACCACCATCCCCCTCGCCCCCACCAACCAGGCGTCGACCTGCCTCTTCAACAACAACGGTGAACTTGACTCGCAGACCTGCACTGTTGCCAGCCCCAGCGCCGGCCAGGTATGTTTTGATGGGGATCTTAGTGATGTAGAGTACTGACTTCTCTCCTTGAAGCTCTTCACCATCTCCGGTGGCTCTGCTGCTGCTGCCCCCCCTGCCACCACCGCCGCTGCGACCACCAAAGCCGCCACCACCAAAGCTGCCGCCACCTCGACGACTGCCGTTGCTGCCACCACCGCTGCCGCCGCTCCTCCTGCCGGCGAAACCCTCACCACGATCGACCCCGTCGGCGAGGCTCAGGCACAACAGCGGGACAACACCGCGACCCGTGCGTTCTCCGCCGCCGCTCTCAAGACCTCGGACGGCCAGTGCCTGTCCGTGACCCCTGGAACCGGTGATTCGCGCAACAACCTCGTGCCCGTGAACATCGCCGCCTGTGACGGCAGCGCTGAGCAGCAGTGGGATGTCATCACCGCTGGTGCGCACAACAACGCGCCTGGAACTGCTCTGTTCGTTAGCAGCCTGGTACGCGTCGTCCTTTTTTTCAGCGGTCAAGACAACTCATGAAACGTGCTTTCAGATCCAAGGATGCCTTAACTTCGACCCGCGCCGCGCCGCCGGCAACCAGGTCATCCTCTTCTCCTGCGGTGGCCGCGCTGATGGCGGTTCGTACTTTTTTTTTCATTACAGCCCTCGAATCGTGCTCTAATTAATGTTTTTTACGTTCAGGCGGAGGATCGACCAACTCGCAGCAGTTCACCTTCGACGGCAAGAGCACCACGATCCCCCTCGCGCCGACCAACCAGGCGTCGACCTGCCTCTTCAACAACAACGGCAAGCTCGACCAGCAGTCGTGCACTGTCTCCAGCCCCAGCGCGGGCGAGCTGTTCACCATCAGCCCTTGAAGCGCTAGCCTCTTTCTTGCCTGATATGACCATGACCAGTTCATGTAGTGGTGTGGGTTGCCGCTGTTCTCGAGGGATAGCGGCGCCCGTCGCCCGTAGCATTGCAATATATATAGCATCATACCCAGAGAGTGTAACCATACCAAACCAGTCTTGTGAATCAAGCAACGAAAAAAAAAAACACTTCATTGTTGTGGTGGAATTGATTCCATCATTCATATTCTGGAATCGAATTTGAGAATTCAGCAGGAGAAAACAATCACTCTTCAGCGTCCGCCGCTAATACTTCCCCTTAGCGCCCTAATAGTCGTACTTGCACCCTGATTTTAGACAGCCACCTACATTACAAGATACTTCAAGATTCAAGAAGTGCGACGGATATACAAATATACATGGGCTACAATACTATACTTATGTCAAAGAAATATACGATACATCAAGAAAGGCTCAAGATTGACGATATCTACAGGATTCAAAGTGCACAACGGCCAGCAGAGGGCAAGAGAGGAACGACAGTGGGCAGTGGGCAGGTCTAGTTGTGCGTGTACCAAGAAAACGGCGGGGAAACCAAAAAACGCCCCGTGCCCCTTTTTCCAACGAGCTAGTTGGAGCCCGCCGTAAATGTGCTCATAAAGGCGAAGAACGCCTGCACCTGGTCGGGCGTGAAGGTGGGCGGCGCAGCGACGGAGGGCGGGGCAACGACGGGAGGCGGGGGCTGAGCGACAGGCGGCGGGGACTCCTGGTGCGTGGGAGAGGCGCTTGCATCTACGCGCGTCTGGAGACGGCTAAACCAAAGGACAGCGCTACTGAGGGCATTGCGGAATGGATCGACGGCAGGCGTGCCGGGATTCTGGGAAGGAATATGTTTAGCAGTTAGCAGTATATGGAGGGTGTATGTACCTGTCGTGAATATACGGGGAACCCTCGCCGGTCGTAAGTTGTATGTAGTGCAGCTGCGAGTGCTGTGATAGAGTCGCAACTTGAAGAACGTTTCGGAGAGAGCGCGATGTAGATCTAAGAGGTCGATGGATACGGCGGTGCGAGGTTTCGTGGGCGTTGCTGGGAATAGCCCGTGTTGCACGAGAAGGATGGGGGCGGGCATGCACCGGGCGCATGTCGTCAGCTGGACCATTTTACAGTCTGAATACATATCCATTGTGTGAGCAGAGAGGTCAGGAAATGCCGAATGTTTACTGACGAGTGGGGTAGAGGCAGTGCACCTCCAGGGTGAGTGGGCTGTCACAAGAAATGCTACATCGGTAGTTGATGGTGTCTGGAACGATTGGTTGTACATGTCCGCGAGTGTCGCGTTGGTACTGCGAAAACGGTGCCTCTAGGCGCGGGAGAAGGGCGTCCCAGCGGCTGTGTATCGGTATGGCGGTCCTCTTGGGCACCGCGGGAAAGACTTGGACCGGGATATGAGCGGGGACTGGTG
This sequence comes from Mycena haematopus, assembly GCA_029281435.1. Classification (NCBI taxonomy): domain Eukaryota; kingdom Fungi; phylum Basidiomycota; class Agaricomycetes; order Agaricales; family Mycenaceae; genus Mycena; species Mycena haematopus. Next base: position 261,286 of record JARJCV010000040.1, read on the forward strand.
GGGGCGAAGGTGTGCGTTGCTGCGACGGTCCGGCAATGGGTTCGTCTATCCAATTGTTAGTATCATTCCCGGACTCTGCAGAGTGGGAGTGACCAGTATCGACCGTTTTACTGCCACATCCTCGGTTCAGGAGTGTCTCTAAGTGCGCGGCCAGATATCGCTTCTTGATTTCGCGCCCGATGCCAACGAAAGGGCGTTGATCGCGTCGTATTTTCTTGGACTTGACACGTGCACCCATCCTAGAGCGCGTTGCGAGATCGCTGCGCCGTGTGGAGCTCTCGTTGGACGGTGAGCGAATTTTTTGAGTCGCTTGCCTAATTTGGGGTCAAAGCGGTTGTTTGTGCAAGTTGCCAGTTGCCAAACTCGAGATTTCTACTTTTCGCCCTTGCATTTCCTTTTATGGACGCACCTTTTTAGGGATTCCCATCGCCGGAGGCCGTTGCAGCCGTACCCGAGGAATATATTTATTCAAGCCCTGTCACACACCCTTAAATCTTGCGAAATAACTTGAAGTCCAGTGTTTTGGGTGGCACAGAGTGGCACAAGTGTCCTTCTCAAGTGAGAACTCAGTCTGCCATGGGCATTTTATTAGGGGTTATGGCATCAACATTCAAGGGAATAGACAGTGGGCAAACAATGAATTGTGGTACGGTAACGACTACTGAGAGGGAGGGAGCACATTGATGAGACTCCAGCAGCTGAGGATGGCGTCCGGGGTGATTAAAGCGATGGCGGACGGCTTGTCGGTAACACCTGAGTGGCCTGTCGCACGCATCGGCTCGCAACGGGCGGGCACTGACCGCGGATACGAGGAGTCTCGACGCAAGTATGGGCGCCGCGTGGCAGGGCTCGCGGGTGAAGGGCCTGTCGGGGATGGGTACAGAGTTCGACGAGTGGGTGCGGAAGACAAGACGCGCGCAAGTGGCATGCAAATGGTGTGAGGAAAGAGGTGCGCTGTGTGTGACAGCGTAACACGAAAGCCTCGGCGAGCCGCCGGAACTCACGTGGGATCACATACCAAATAAGGTGAAGCTTAGTCATGAACCAAGGGCGAAAAGTCAAAAACTCCAAACTCGAGACCAAACTTCAAACTCATGTCGCGCTGCGACTCGCGCAGGCCTTCAAACTATGTCCAAGACCAAGATACCTGAGTCCCGACTTGGACCCGTTTCAATTTATATAGGTCTCTCCCACTTCATCGCTGTCTTTCGTGACCTTGAAGTCGCTCCAATACCGGACGGTCCGGACCCGCGAGCCTTCGCGAGCTCTCCGCTGGACCTTTCTATTTGCACTGAACTTCTCTCTATATGTTACACAAGCCACCCAGGGGACCGTCTCACAAAAACTCCACCTCCCGAATGGTCTGACTCTGCACTTGGCGCCTTACCCTGAAAGACAACCAACCCATCGCACAGTGTTCCCCGAGTCTGAGAGTCACCGATAAATGGATCAGCGAGCGTTTCGAGTTTCAGGGTCAACCTTGAAAAATCCAAACATTCCTTGTCTTGTCCTTTCTCCTTGCAACGCGCTACTTCCTGCTTTATGGCAGTTCGCTCTCAATCATATACTGCTACGCCGCGAAATGGCCAAATAATCGTCTTGGGATCACGAGTTGCGGTCAAGAAACTCGGAGTCCTTGGGCGGACCGTAATCATAAAGTCCAGTCAATTGGCCAGGTGGAACTGTTCAAGTCGACTATACTCGTTGTATTTTGAATGACTGGAATCGACTCGCAGGCTGGTCTCTTTTACAGATCTCCCCACTCGCTCTTTCTGAGCTCGCAAGCTTGGTCGCAAGGCAGCGGCAATATGATTGGTCACTTTTTACTCTTAGTAGTAAACCGCTGGCGGAAGACCTCGTTTTGCCAAACGTTGTCGTGGTTCTTTGTCCAACGCTCCAGTTTATCGAATATATCGTTTCTGTAATTATGAGTTCAGCCTGACGGCCACAGAGCCTCCATCGAATTATTGCAGAGACACATGTGCATCGGAGATAACCGGGTGTGGTCGGGTATAAAGGATATTATTCCCACGACGAAAGTCACCTCTTCATCACCTCGTCGACGATGCTCACCTCGCGCGGCGCCGTCGCCCGCCTCTCCCGGAGAGCGGTCAACAGCAAAAACAAAACGAATGCTTTTTTCTCCACCGCTGCTATTCTGCCTAGAGTTTCTCTCCCCGCTCACTCCCAGCAGCGCGCGGCCGCTCGTCCTTCCTCCTCCGCATCCATCCCAGGTCAGTCAAACTGACTGAAAAAATGGTGCAGTTGTCTTGATTTTTCTATCAGCTCGCACCTATGCAACGGAGGCAAAGGCCGTCGTCGGCTCTGTGAAAACCGTCATCGGTGCTGTCGTTGACGTGCAGTTCGAAACGGAGAACCTGCCCCCCATTTTGAACGCCCTCGAGGTCCAGGATTTCTCTGGCGGCCGGCTCGTCCTCGAGGTCGCGTCCCATCTCGGTGAGAACACCGTCCGCACCATTGCTATGGATGGTACGGAAGGTCTCGTTCGTGGCCAAAAGGTCATCGACACTGGCGCTCCCATTCTCGTTCCCGTCGGCAATGCTACCCTTGGCCGTATCATGAACGTTATTGGCGAGCCTATCGACGAGCGTGGCCCCATCAAAGGTGTCAAGCTCAGTCCCATCCACGCGGACCCCCCGCCATTCGTCGATCAGTCCACCACTGCTGAGGTACTCGAAACCGGTATCAAGGTCGTCGATCTCCTTGCCCCCTACGCCCGTGGTGGTAAAATTGGTCTCCTCGGTGGTGCTGGTGTCGGAAAGACCGTGTTGATTCAGGAACTCATCAACAACGTCGCCAAGGCCCACGGTGGTGTCTCTATCTTCTGCGGTAGGCTTCAGTCCTTGCCCACCGTCGCTTCACGTCCTCAAGTCTGTAATGTCAGGTGTCGGAGAGCGTACTCGTGAGGGTAACGATCTGTACCACGAAATGATAGAAACCGGTGTCATCAAGCTCGACGGTGAATCCAAGGTCGCTCTCGTCTTCGGACAGATGAACGAGCCTCCTGGTGCTCGTGCTCGTGTCGCCCTCACCGGTCTCACCATCGCCGAGTACTTCCGTGACGAGGAAGGCCAGGACGTGTTGCTCTTCATCGACAACATTTTCCGCTTCACCCAGGCCGGTTCCGAAGTGTCTGCGCTGCTCGGTCGTATCCCCTCTGCCGTCGGTTACCAGCCCACGCTTTCCACTGACATGGGTGGCATGTACGTATATTTACTATGTTTGCGCGTCCTGCTGTTCCTGACCGCCGCCCGATAGGCAAGAGCGCATCACCACCACCAAGAAGGGTTCCATCACCTCCGTGCAGGCCGTCTATGTCCCTGCCGACGATCTGACTGACCCCGCCCCGGCCACCACCTTCGCTCACTTGGACTCGACCACCGTGCTGTCTCGTGGTATCGCTGAGCTCGGTATCTACCCCGCCGTCGACCCCCTCGACTCCAAGTCCCGTATGCTCGACCCCCGTATCGTAAGCCATTCCTGCCCTTTCTTTCTTCTCTTGCGCCAGTGCTGACGTGCGACGCACCTAGGTCGGTCAGGAACACTACGACACCGCCACGGCCGTGCAGAAGATTCTGCAGGACTACAAGTCGTTGCAGGACATCATCGCCATTTTGGGCATGGACGAGCTGTCCGAGGAGGACAAGCTGACGGTCGAGCGCGCGCGGAAGATCCAGCGGTTCATGTCGCAGCCCTTCCAGGTCGCGCAGGTGTTCACGGGGTACGAGGGGAAGCTTGTGTCACTCAAGGACACGATCCGCTCGTTCAAGGAGATTCTGACGGGCCAGCACGATAACCTGCCCGAGTCGGCGTTCTATATGGTGCGTTCTGCTTTCCCTCGTCCTCCCTTTTTCAATCGTCATCTCCTCTTCCCCGTCTTTCCCTGTACTCACGCCCATCGCTCATAGGCCGGCACCATCGAAGACGTCAAGGCCAAGGCGGACCAGCTCGCCAAGGACATGGCGGCCTAAACCACCAACACCAAACTTGCGGATGCGGAGGGGCGGTCCAGAATCAAAAAATCGCTGTGGGCGCGGGAATTAATTCTGTTTTTCGTGTCGTGGTGTTCGTCGTACTTAGACTTATTGTGTACTACTCACCAGGCGCAGTCCGTTCGTTTTTTTGTTCTCTGCTGTTGCATCCTGCTCGAAATAAAAATTTATTCTCGGTTTCGTGGTGCGTGTTCTTTATGAATGGAACACAATGTTCTTCAGAAAGAAACAGAGAGCGCACTGTAGCGATCTGAGGTCCTCTCGCAAACTCATGGCTATGGCGCTATGGCCGAGTGGTTAAGGCGACAGATTAGAAATCTGTTCCGGTTTCCGGGCGCAGGTTCAAATCCTGCTGGCGTCGTTGTCAAGTAAAGTGCTTTGAGCTTTTTGTGTTTATGTTTGGTTGCATTTTTCGTGGACTGACGATGTTCCTCGCTGCGCCTTTTGCAAGTTATGTATACATCCTATTTGCAAACCAAAAAACTTCAATACTATAAGACTATCTCATGTGCCCGAGCTTTCCCCTTCCCCTCCAACGCCGTTACCAGCCGTGTAATCAGCTGCCCTTGCGCCTCCACCACACCTCTCAGCTCCGTTATCTGCTTGCTCAGCTCCGTCTGATTGTGGGCGAGTTTGCGATTTGAAAGGTCAGAGGGACCATTCTGATTTTGTGGAGTAAATATCGAGTCTCTGCGGCGACGATCCATAAACGGGGAGAGTGGGGACTGTGGCTCAGCCTGGGGGACTAGGATGGCATGAGTTTGGATAATGGACGAACAAATGAAGGGCTAACGTCGTGGGTCATCCGCTCCCAAACCAGGCTAAATTCTCGGCCCAAGACAAAGCTTGGGAGGGCGATGAGAAGGAGGCCGAATACCAGGAGGGGTAGCGTGACGAGGCGGCCGAGAAACGATCTTGGTGTGATTTCTCCGTAGCCCACGGTTGTTATTGCTGAGTTGAGGGTCAGGGCTACTCCGAAAATCTAGACGGGGGCAACATACTAACTAGAACGAACCTATGAGAAAAGCTTTAGTGAAAAATTGTTCAGGTTTGAAAAGAGGCTCACCAAGCAGCTGCTGGTATCGACTGGAGGGGGTATTAGAAAGAATATATTAATGGCAGCCGTCAAGCCACACTCACAGCAAATTGAGACGGGTCACCGTCTGTATTAATAAAAGTCTCAAGAATGTCGTCCCATGTCCCTCGCTCAGCAAAATATCTGTTAATGTCTATGTTAGGACAAAGTTTTCTGACAAGTACGGCCACGCACAAGAGCGTGCTAAACACGGTGAGGACCATGGTGACGAAGAATCCGAGAGCGAAGAGAGCATGCTGGGATTGCCGGACCGAGATATACATTACTTCGATCGTTCTGGTACTTTATAAGAGGAACAGAGACGAGAGGTAAGGGGACGCACAGTAGTACAGTATTGTTGGAGCGGAAGGGTCGAAAAACGCGCAGCAGGCGGAACATACGCAATATAGAGAACCTGAAGAATACCGACTGGATTATGGGGTGGTCAACGGAAACGGAACATCGAGGATGAGAGGACTGACGGTATCTTGGAGTAGCACTAGTTCAATGTAGTATGGAAGAACCGAAAGTAAATCTATGATCCCAAAAAAAGCTAGGACGCGTTTAACAATTAGTAGTAGGTTGCGCAAATGGTGGACGTACAAACAATCCAGCCTAAAAAACTGCGCCATGTATTACTCCAGGCCAGACATCGAGCAATGTACTCGATCGTGAAAAGCGCGACCTGGACAATATAAACGAAGCAATGACTGACCAAAAGGGTCTCACCAAGCTAGTCTCCAGACCGAACCATACACTGGTTCGAATGGAGTGAAACGCCGGGACAGTCTCCAGAACTGTCACGATGGCAGACAGCACGACCAACGTCGTGACGACTATGTGCACCAGGAAAGCAGAATCTAGATTCTTTGACATTACACCACAAGCAGAGCAACGGAAAGAGTCCTACCGGATGACGCCGGCTGCTCGAGGAGAGCAAAGAGAGTGCGTTTCCATTCTGGTGAAATAGCGGCTAGGGTTGCTTCATCGCGAGAGGGAGAAAAATGGAATATTTCTCGGATGTCTTGAGCAGAGTGTGGTCTAGGAGGCTCTTCGGTCAGGAAGCGAGTAGAGACGTGCCCAACGCGCGTCAGCTCAATGGGCGCAGACGACATAAATAAAAGTCTAACTCGAAGTTCCGAGTCCGTAACGGACGTTGACAAACGTGGCTGAGTCACGTTGGCTCTTCACTGCACCGAGTCCACGCTTGCTCAGGCTGTACACTGCGAACGTACGAAATTCGATTAAAATGTAGCGACTAATCATCGTCCTCGTGTATATACGGCGGAGGCTGCTGGTGGACAGCCACCTGAGCTTCTAACGCAGCCAAACGTTCCTCCATCCATCGCATGTCCGTGTTCGTGGTGACATTCGGAGAAACGGCATTCTCCACAACGGGGGATTCCATTAAGGAAGGCGCATTGTTGGAGCTCGGGGCTGTTGGTGTGCCTCGGGGCTGTTGGTGTGCCCTCAGAGTGGTCATCCTGCGGGGCGAGTAGGGAAACGGCGGATGGGCTCGCCATCGCTGCAAAACAATGGTTTATTCAGATAGTAGATTTACGAAGGAAATAAATTGATAGACCCACCTGCTTTGAGGTTGGATGTTGGCATAATAGACACTGGGAGCGCGTTCTCAACTCGGCGGGCATGAACGGGGTAGTCTTCGACGCGAAGAAATCGGGAATGGGTGCGAACGGCTGTATCGAGTTTTGCACGGCGCTTTCGTCGGAGGCGAAACCATACAAAGAGCGCGACCAGTGCAAAGAGAGCAAGTAGTCCAGCGGCTATGCCGCCGGCGATCGCGCCCACATTAGACTTTGCTCTTGAACTTGCACCGACCGGTGTAGTAACAGTTGTGATTCCAGAGGCTCCAGATACCCTGCCATGGAGTGTCAGCAGATATCAAGCAGCAGATACCCCCGGTGAGTATGCAACATACGTTACTGCACTGTTCAAAACAAAAAGTTCAGGCAATAAATAAGGAGGAGGTAGGGAACGGACTGACGGAGAAGATCCTTGGTTCACAGCCGAAGCGCTGAATATGAATATTATCAAGTTGACTCGGACTAAGGTTCAGATAGTACGCACGTAGGATTATTACTGCGTATGCGATAGTCAGATGATGTGACGGATGAGAATGGGTGAACATACGATTGACTTGTCCCACTAGAATGGCTTGTTCCGCTGCTAGATTGACTTGTTCTACTGTTCAACGCTCCAGAGGGATCCGACAAGCGACGACGAAAACTTACGATCCAGAAGGTGCCGGAGTCGAGACGGTGTTACTACAAGAATTAGGAATTTGGGTTGGGATCTAGATGGAAACACGTACGAAGAGCCGTTTGACCTGATCATAGTCAACGACCAGTCCAAAGAAAAGAACTAAATACTCACGCAGTGTGACTATCATTGTTGTTGCCACTGGGACTGTTGTCACCAATTAATTCCCGTAAAATGTTTAGAGTTGACGGAACTAACTTGGGTGACGGAACCTTTGAGTTGCTGAGACAGGTTAGGTTTTTGGGGAAATGCGTTCACAGTGTTAGAGCTCACTCTTGAGTTTGACTCGGCTGGACTGGTCTGCATAAACTCAGTTCTAGAAACTGAAGCGGATAAAACAATATACGTAGAGGATGGAGGAGGAGGATTCGGCGCATCCTCCTCGCCAGTAGTCACGATCGCGTAGTCAAATAACCCTATCTGGAGCCCAGGACCTGATTCGTCAAGATTGAAAACCCATTCGACTGTCTGTGTCTGGTCCGAGGGAAGACCTGTCGCGGAAAAGAACAGTGCGTGGTACACAAACTGATCCGTGCCCGAGCTAGTGACCGTCCCTGGGCCAGTATAATGGTGCACATGCTGGATGTCGCCCAATGTGAATGCGATATCGGCTTCGGATGAGACTTGGTCGATTCCGAAAATATAGACGGCAGATCCTGCAAACAAAATTTCAGAACGAACGAACATGATAGACAGACGGCGTCAGAGAACCTTGGAAAGTAAACGAGCCAGTGGTGAGGCTAGAGGCTCCGTCACGATAATTCCCGTCATGCCAAGTACCGTCGTTTATCGAAAGTTGTGTTGATTAAGGCACCGTTCGACAAGACTGAAAAAAAGGAGGACAATGAAAGAGTGTGGTAGCCACATAACCAGGCAAGGTGAAGGGAAGACCGTAGAAAACACCCAGTATCATCAATCTTTCAAACACTAGTGACGAAAGCAGGACGATTGTCATCTATCCTCGGAGCGGCAAGATAACACCGTAACAGTTGAGTTGCGTCCCAGGAATGAGATCCCGCCAGCGGTTGCGCGACGGATCATGGTGAAAAGACCCCCAGTCCCGAAAAGGAAACGTTTCGATCAAACCTCGTTACCTCGACTTCCAATGTTTCCTTGTAGCTCGCTGCCACCATCCCACGATGCCGCGTACTGAGTGACACCCCCAACCCCGAGTAAATAACCTGCCGTCAACATTCAACACGTTCATCTGCGCAACATCTTCAAGTTGTCTGGGCTCACGACATGTTCAAAACTCTCTTGTAGTCTTTCTACTGTCGTTCTGTTCATGATCTACTGCCATCTGGCCCTGGTGCTCCCTGGTGCGCTCTTCAAGAGTTGGCTGCTCTTCCAAGCTGGTGACGAACATTCGCAATCAACATCATTATCATTTTTGTTCTGATTGCCGAACCTTTAGGTTTGGCTCCTTACAGGATTTTCGTTATCCATCACTCGACCTAAAGCGGTAATATGCTGTGCCTGTTTGTCCTTGTTTAGTCAATTGCACTGCCTCGAAAGTCGTCTCGACGCAAGTTCGCTATCCACGGTGGCTGTGTCTCTATGTGTGTCTCAGTTTCTTTGTGCACCGCCTCGAAAGTTGTCTCGACGCAAGTTCGCTATCCACGGTGGCTGTGCTTTGTTGTGTGTCTCGGTATTGCAGGTATTGCCTCAACACGTCTCTGCACAGGTTCACTATCTACGCTGCCTGTATCCGCTCTTTTGGTTTCAACTCCGTCTTTTCTCGTCTGGCTTTGCTCTCTCTGTCTCTTGTGTATCTATCTCGCTCCGTTGGCCTTCGCGACTTTGACCTACCGTCTGTCTACCTATCTCAGCTCTTCTGTCGGAAACATATCAGATGGGAATATGGAATAGTACCAATCCAATCGGCCCTGACTTGCCCTCAGCGTGTGCCGTTCCAGCTCCTCTGTTCTCGTGAGTTCTTGTCTCAGCTCTTCTGATATGTGATTCTGGATTGCATCTAGCTTGAAAGGTCTCAAAATGCACAGGCCCTTCAGTGACTTTATTCTCGATAGCATGACGTAGGCGCTTTGGATCGATATACAACTTGCGAGGTCGATACATGCTGTTTCCAGGGTTCTGCCTTGCGAGTTGTGGGATGTGAACGCAAACGCTGGATTCAGCGGTAGCTGTGTTCTTCTGGCTGTGTATGCAGTATCTGAATTTGGAACCTTATATTTGAAGGTTTCGCTGTGCGTGCTGAGCAGCACCCTGTTGGGATAGGCCGGGTCCTCTCCCTTATATCCCGTGAAGTCTACTTCTGCAGAAATTGCGTATCTTCTTCCATTGCGTTCGTTGTATCGAATTGATACCAGTGTTCCCATGCTACCTTTAGAAAGTCCTAGTTCCGTCGCTATGTTGTCCGTGCAGAATACCGGCATCCCGGGCAGATATGGCGCTCTGCCCGGAAGGTCTTTTGCTTGCTTCACTGGTACCCTCCATGCCGCTTCAGCTGCCATTCCTCTCAACTCTCGTTTTAGCCTTCCTTTTCCAGTCGTGTCGACGGAATGATAGAGCACGGGTTCTTGGCCTGTCATCACTCCGAAAGCTTTTCCCATTTCCAAATTGTGTGTATCTCGAGGCTCGTTTTTATACGTTATCAGAGGGCAGCCTTGTCTGTCCTTCCACCTTTCGATACTTATCAGTGACTTCGTTTCTTCGCTGCACCTCTCGTCCGATAGCACGTATGCGTCCAGTATGTGCTTGTCCGCTCGTGTGCATGTGCCTTTGCGCAGCCGGCTGAGGATGTCGATGAGAACTTCATCTCCTTTTTGCCTCATTATTTCTGTCAACACTACAACGTGGTCAATCTGATGCCATGCTTGGACTCCCTTGATCAAATACCCCACCTCTTCGTTACCTGCGTTCAGTATATTTGACTTAAAGCAGTTCACAAGCTCCCTATTAAACAGTGTCTTCGCCAAGGGCGGTGGTAGTTGACATGGGTCTCCGCAGGTAACCATATTCATATGCCCAAATGGCTGCTCATTCTTTCCTTTGGCTATCGAACAGTACTCGTTAAGGACGCTCATATCCGCTGCTCCTAAGAAGTATACCTCGTCTACAATCAAGGTTTCCACTCCTGCCAGTCTTTCCTCCAGGTTCTGACGAATTTTTTTGCTGCTTGGTGTGTTCCCCTTCATATTCTTTCGCTTAACACATAATGAAACTTCAGAATGAGTGGTTGATCCTCCAATGTCACTAGCAACAACTCCCGTTGGTCCTGTTAGTCTCAGCTTGTCTGGCGCTTTGATCAAGGAGTGAAACTCAGTCCACGCTTCGAATATCCTCGATTTTCCTGTGCCACCGGGTCCTGTCACTAGTAGTCTCAGCGGTTTTATAAGTTCTTCTGCACCAATCTGGCTCCCCACCTGGTGCACCAGCAGCAGGAATGCAAGTGTCTGCTTTTCGTTTAGCTCGTGCTTGCTTATCATCAGAACCGCTATTTTCTGCCAGTGGTTTAGGCCTAGGATTTTGCTGGTTGTTTCTCCTCTTTCTGAGGCGAATCTCTGGTTCAGTTCGGCAGCTAGCTTGTCCTCTTCTCTTCTTGTGGTGACAGTGGGCTCTGGGATATCGTCTGCTTCTGTACGCCTCTTTCCTTGGGCCTGATCAGTTAGTCTCTCTTGTCTCGCTTTCAATACGGCCTCCCTCCTTTTCGCTAGTGACCTCTTCGCTTGTTCTGCTGAGTATGCATCTTGTTCCCCTGCTGGCTTTACATCGCCCTGTATAGCATTTTCTGTGCGAGCCGTGGCTTCGTAAAATCCTGCTTTTAAGGCTGCCCGTCCCAGTAATAGTGTGTCTATGCAACTCGTCGTTGTCTCCATCTCGTTGTCCTCCGCATCTTCCATTAGCGTCTGCATGGCGTTCTCCCACACTGGATCGTAATTGTCTGAGTCTTCGTCTGCTTCTACGCTGACTGGAGCGCTTTGTGCCAGCTCTGCCATTCTTTTCCTCCTCATAGCTGAGAAATCATCTTTGGCGTCTCTGCTCTTGTATACCAGCTGCATGTTGTCTATAACTCTGCAGTGCGATGCTGGCGCTGCTTTCAGCATCTCAGAGTACGCAGCTGCCCAGTCGGTGTCTGCATCTTTCAGTGGCGTCACACCATCCTGCGACCAAGGCTTGAACAAAGCCATCATGGCAATGTGATAAGCATTTCTGTCCTCTTCTCTATCAGCCCTTGGTATGGGAATCCCGACCAAAACTGGCACCCGTGCTTGCTCTGATTCAGTTACCTTCTTCATGCAGTGTGTTGTGTACTGTGGGTGCGCCGTTAAAAACCGGTGATACTCCTTGTAACTGGTCTTCGATTTGGGCAATGCCTGCTTCTCGTACTTGGTGAATAACTCCCAAGCACACAATTCTTTCAAGGCCAGAGGCCTGTGGAACACGTCGTTGAATAGGCTGCTTTTCTGCTTGGCTTGTTGAGTGTCCGTTGTGAATTCTAGATCTGACAGCAATATGTTTTCGTTCAGCATCATCAAATCGTTATCATCTGCTTCCGCTTCTTCGGCCTGGACTTGGTCTTCTGACACAGCATTTTCCGCTGAAGGATCTGTTTCTCCTGTTATGTCTGCTTCTTCCGTACGTTCTCGCGGCTTGAATGTTGTTGGTGAGAGCTCACGCAGCATGCGGGTCCAGTAAAACACAGGAAACTTTCGGTTGGTGTATTTGGTTGGCCAGTTCATGAGCTCTGTTGCTACTTGCTGCGCCGAAAGTTCGCGCTTGCCTATCAATTGATTCACGGTTTTTACCATCAGTAGCCGGCTCCTCTCTTGCATATCTACTTGCCCGTCCTCCGTTCTCGGAGGTGAGTCTTTGACCGCTTTTATACCTGCGCACAGTGCTGAGAACATGAATGCTGTGTCTAGAGAGGTTTTGATCACATAGTTTCCGACATAACTGAACATAGCCATCGCCATGGTTCCGGAACCTATAAGCTTGACGTCCATGTTACATCTCTGGGTAGCCACGATTATAGGATTATATCCGTTCACTGCGCCGTTGTTGCATTTCAGCACCATGGTACCGTCCTCGTCTACATGAGTCTCTTTCACAGTGTCTCGAGGAAGCTGGAAGCGGCAGTCTTTGTCGTTCTCCTTCTGGTTCCTCATCGTCTTGGACAGATACTTGAAGCAGGTGGGGCCGTGAGTGTGCACCTGCGCTGTGTTTTCTATCACATTTCTGACGTCCTGTGCAAATTCCGCTCCGGAACTAGTACCAATAGGTCGGCTCATGACTGGTTCTCCTTTGTATGCGTGGGCAGATGCGTTGTACGCGGTGGTTCCTTCTGGTATGTCGTGAGATATCACGTCTTCATACCACTTGAATGCTTTTCTCATAAATTCTGGATCCTTGATTATCTCCTTGATTTCAATTGGTGACCGCCCATGATCTAGCCAAATCAACAGATGGATGTGTAGACTTCCGCGTCCTTGGGCCTCGACAATGCCGTAGTACACCCGCACTTTCCCGAACACACCCACACCGTTTAGCCTACCTGTGCCAAGTAGAATCCGGATTAGAAGCTGTACTGACAGATGAAAATACTCTGCGCCTGCCACTGGGTCCAACGCTATGAACTGTGCTCTCTCACTGGCTTCAGATCCTGGCTTCAGATCGTGGAAGATCTTGTCCAAATCAATTTCACGCCCCGCCAGCACCTGTGCAATAGGGTTTTTTGAGTCTGCTGTGTTCAACGTGCAGAAGATGTGGGGGATCCCCTCACAGTTCGCCACTGAAGTCATTTCGTGTCGTCTTGACTGTACTTCACCTATCGATCCTGGTATTTGGTCGGAAATGTAGTTCACGTATTTCAGGAGTTCTGCTGCTGCCTTTTCACCCGCCGTTTCCGCTTTGGCAAACGGGTTTTTCTTAAGTTTCGCCTGGTATGTGTCTATGTTGCAGCTGTCTATCTGTTGAAATAGTTCATGCACTCGAGGGAACCAAGTTCTCTTGACTGCTAGCCGAGCCCCGAATGCTGCTTTCCGTCTTTGGAGCAAGTTTGCCATTACAAATATGAAAGAAGTGTTAGTTTGAAACCTGCGATCACTTCCACTCTGAAGTAAGTGAGCTACATGCATTTTCATATCCACTTTGCGAAAAGGTGCCTGACCGCACAGTGCTATCTCCTGGTTTTCCATCATGCCTGTGCCGTATGGAAATAGTGTTGGCCACAGATAGGCAAAGATCTTTGGGTTGTTTCTAGTTGATTGCGGACGTGAACCCGACGGGTATTTCACGTACGGCTCGTTGTGGTCTACAATCAAATCAACCGCTCCTTCCTTACGCTCGTGGTAAGTCGCTCTTGCCTTGTTCAACTTTTGCAACGCAGCCAGCTTGCGCTGTTGAAAGGTCGAATCCACTGAGTCCGCGTCTACAACAGTGCAGCCCTGTATTCCGCTTGTTCTTACGTTAGCGTATGCTTCGTCGTTGGCTTGTAGTGTGTACGATGACCCCTCTGATGATGCGGGTGCACGGAAGAAACTCTCGACTGGCAGCGGGACTCCGTGCTCTGGATATTCCTCTGCATTTTTTGTGACAGCAACGGGGTCCAGGTCTGAATACAGTGGATTATTGTCTCGGAGCCACAGGAGAGCTTCGATTATCCGTTGGCGGCGTACTAGTAGAGGTGTGTTTTCGAGCATGTTTTTAGTCACTGGAACATCTGGTGAGCCTACAAGGATAACACTTATTTCGTCGACTAGCTCTGAAAGTGGAGGCGGAAGTATGCTCAACAGAGGCCCTGGATCCTGGACAAATACACAGACGTTGCCTCGAGATGCGTATTGGCCTGTAGGACCCATTTCTAGCTTGAACATACATCTGGTGGTCCTAGCTCGTGCGATACATTGTTGCTCGAGCAATGACAGATCTTTGAGTACGTCAGGACAAGTTCCCGTCCACAAGCCGTTGGCATAGCTGCGGAGCGGCAGCCTGATGAACTTGGACGAAGTTATGTCTCTGCGGCAGGCGGAGCATACCATATAGCTGTCATTCACAATTGTAGACTTCTTGTACGTTTCGATAGCTGGCTGAGAGCAGATGTCTCTCAGCACGCTCACCGCTTCCTCTAGCAAGCTTATGTCTAGTTGTGAGCAAGGGATTTTAGATACTTCGTCTACATGTTGCTGAGCGCCGCAGAAAGAACATTCGATCTTGTGTATGGCTCGGTTTGATGTCGCTTCGATGAACTCAGCTACTATCTGTTGCTTCTCTTCTTCGCTGGTGATGAAGAAAGGCGGTGGGTGTTCCTCCTCTACTTCCTTTGTTACTGTAGTACTTGTTCCTGTCCCTTTAGCTCGTTTCTTCGGCGTCTGCGAGGTGTCCGCCTCTTGTCTCTTGCGTTTCTCTCCTCTGCGTACGGTGTTGCCTAGCCTGAGTTTCAAAGCTCGAGCGGAGTCCATAAACCTCTGTTCCTCAAGTGGAGAGGTGATAGAGCCCGTTGCCCTAGCAGCTTCTGCAGAGAGCAGGCATATTGACGTGCAGGTATGACGCAGAAAATCAGTTTTGAGCTGGGATCCGGTCTTTTTCTGTTTTTCGCTTGTCCCTTGAATTTGGATGCTAATGCCCTCATGCACGGTGGCCAGAGTTCTGAGCTTGGTGGCCGTGAAAAAGCCTGCATTGATCAGTTCGTGGATAATCTCTGTTTTGCGTTCCGGTGTTGTGTCCACGTAGTCAGCAGCTTTGTATAGCGGTTCTGGGAGGTTTTGGGCCAGCTGTTGCAGGTTGAATGACATGCCGATGGCAGGGTTAGAAGGAGCGTTTGAAGAGGTGTGGTCGTGAGGACGAATAGGAGGCTCAGTGCTTCCGTTTACTGCTACGTCTGTGCCCACGTTGGCTGGTTGCGTATTGGATGTCCTGTTAGTTGTAAGATTTAATGTGGAATTCGTATTCATATTCGTGTTCGCATTGGTATTCGTGTTTGTGTTCGCAATATAATTTCCCACCCCGCCTCCTTGCCCTACCTGCATCGTCTTTCCGTCCTATGGCATGAATGGTCTGAGCTTCTTGTCCATGAACGTTATTCTGTGCTTACCAGTCCTGTGCCTCCGTGTGTGCTATCTTCGGGCCCGACTTCCTGCATGTCCACATCGACACAAGTGTCCGCCTCGTAAACCTGTGCGGATGTTGCGTTAGTACCGGAAGGTGTTTGTATATCGTCCATAGGATAAAATAGTGGCTCTAGAAACTGCATGGTACCGATGCGATCCATGAGGAGCAGTAAGGAGGTTGAAGTCAACTTCAAGATTCTGTGACATCACGCCCCCAGATTATGGGCGTGATGTGACCCTCACTTCCTCTTCGCTACTGGCGCCCGGTGAGATTTTACCCATTCTGAGGCAGGATCTACTTGTTTCAACTATTTCTAGTTATGCCCCAACATATTCTCCTCTCTTCTGCTTGTCCTTTGGTCACGCTGCCTTTGACTCGGCTTCTTGAGATCGACCACATCAGGCCCTCTCCTGCTATGACTTTACGCGCGCTATGTTTGCAAAAGGCACCTCTACAAAAACCCCTTCCCTCGCACGCCTCGTCTATGGCTTCCCTTCGCGATTTGCACGAGAGGCAGAACGCGCGGTTAAAGCAAGAGTTGTTGAATAATTATTCGCGCATTAATGCAGGTTTGCATTGGCGATAATTGCTTTGTGGCCAAGGTCTGCTTGCTCATGGTTTGCCCAACCCTTTAGTTATGTGTTTCTGTCCATCTTTCTAGCTGGCCGCCGTACATCTCTTTGGGGGGGGGGGAGGATTGGACTTGTGCGATATTATGAAAATGCTCCTTGTGCCCTCGGGCACCCATGCGAAGCCTTCCTCGTGTCGCCCCTTCAGTCCGCTTTGCGGCTAATGCCGACCTTCCATGTCAGACTCCTAGCAACCGTGCCAGACCACCTTTGTCCGCCGCTGTTGTCCCTTAATTTATCTTCTTTGCTCGCTATGTGTTGCTTTGGCTGCTTCTATATCCGTGTTCACCGTCCATCAGTCTTGTCTCCGCTCTGCTCCTTTGCTTGGCTTCCATCTTGCCGCCTTCTACTCTGAGCCGTCTGCCATCGCTGGCTTGTTTCTACGCTTGTTCCGCCTGTTCTTATTGTTCCATGTGCTTTGCAATTACATTTTCTACTTCTTTTTTAACGTTCCTTCTGTGGCGGATGTCCTGCGGGTCCCTGCTTCCGCTTTTCTATTGCTTCTCCAGGTCGGCTGCTTCCTTGTCAATTTCCTTGCCCGTTTCCTCACCTTGTACAGAACTCTCGGTGGATTTTTTTTTTTTTGGGGGGGGGGGTTTTAAATCAATTTTTTTTTTCCTTTGGCACGTACGTGGTTTCAGAAAGCTAAGGCTGCCTTTGCTTCAGCCCTGCTCAAAACAGGACCATTATCTACACCTCGTTTTCTCAATGTCCGACGCCAACTTCGTCTCCCACCTCGATCAATTATCTGTCGATATCGTTACCCTCATATTCGAGCATACTGTCGCCGGCTCTGCTCCTGATCGAGCTTTAGCGAGATCTGTCTGCAAAAACTGGCGTGCTATCATCGATAGTGCCCCATCCTGTTCTCGCGATGTCTCTTTCCATATCACTCTGTGGTCCGGTGGGCTGCCCGACTCGATCCGTTTGCAAAGGTTGTTGGAGGCGTGCTTCACGAGCATTGATCGCGCGCGGTCTGCATCCTTGGATCTTAGCATATGTGTTGGGCATGCCATACTATCCACTCCCATCACGTCTGTCGCAGAACCGCAGTTTCGGGAACGCTTGCTCGACGTAATGTGCGCCTTGCATCACCTCCTTTCGCAAGCTGCACCTCGAACAAGATCTCTCTCCGTTGAAGGCATTCCCGATGTTTTGCGCTGCATTTACTCAGGCAAGTCTTGTACCTCTTTTCACGCTTTGTATCTCTCGTGACCAGCCCTTCACAGTGCCTTGGCCAAAACTTCGATCGATGGAGATGCACGTCGGTGCCAACCCTTCTACCTTGCTCTTTGGCTGCCAGCCAATGGAAGCCCCGCTGCTGTCTCATATAGCTACGACCTACTTGACTCCCATTATGCTCGAGTCCCTTCCTCGCGAGCACCTCATTTCCACGATGGAACTCTTTACGCATCGAAAACCCCATGAGATCGGCGCATCTCTAAAACTTTTTCTGCTGATCTTGGTTTCGTTCCCTCAACTTGAGCAGCTCACCGTCGCGCTCACCGATATCATTGATGATCCCCCTCCTACCTCTGTTCCCCTTACACTTCCCTTCCTCAATCGCCTATACTTGACATCTTCCCAGCCGCCTTTCGAGAGTACTTGGAACTGCCCTTGGAGAACCAGCACGCTCTGGTCTTATATCGTCACTCCGGGCCTGAAGGAGCTCTCTGTGCCACAGCGTTGGTTCGAAATGAGTTCGGTCGTCGAGCTCAGTGAATTCTTTCGGCGCAATTCACGTATCCCAGCCGTTATCCAATTCGTGGAATGCCCTGTGGAGCTGGTTATTAGATGGCGTAGGAGGCACCAAGATGCTTGGCCATTTTCTCTGGTCCAAGTGCGCGCTATGGCGTGGTCTCCCCCACTCGCGTGACTGGGGCTGGAAGTGACCAAGTTTTTATGTTCATTTTCTTTTCTTGGTATAAGCTTTCGAGTCTTACATTAGTACCTCTTGTCCTGTACATACGCAATACACGAACTACTTCTTGGTCAAATATTATTGCTTTTACAGTTAACATGTGGTATTCCACGTTGGATGGGGGACTGTTTTTTTTGTCACATCACGTACGTAGATTATGAGCGTGACGTCACATACGCGTGCTCTCTCCTACGCGTTCTCTTTGTTTCTGGCCGCTAATGTCCATCTGCGCTTCGTCTCTCAGTGATTCCCCTTTGTTCTCTATACCTGGTCCTTGGCTGCATGATTTGACTAGACAGGACTCTTTTGACTGCACCGCTGCTGCCAAGATTATCGCCGACCATTTTTCCGTGCGCTCAGCGATTGGTGCAGCACGCAGTGCACTGATCCTTTTCCATCTTAGATTCTTCCAACAGAGCTAGAACGTTTCCTAGAAGCTGTTGCTGCCTGTAATAGATGGCTTGCAGATCCTGCTAATTCTCACTTCGTGTCCGAAAAGAGAGGTGTCGTCAGTGGGCTTGGGGTACGGAGTTGCACGCTGCACTTGGCAACTCAACCCAAGATGTCATCGGGCTTGTGTTCTTACCTCTGATTCTGGCCGACATACTGCTGCATGTATCAAATCCAAATCCCGCCCCCACTGTGCCTCGAGCTCCATCTCGTGTTACTACCTTGAGTCAGGCATGCTCTCCCATATAGCAGTCTATTCCTGTCAATATTAACCGTCCTACCTCTAGCACTTCCGCTCTAAGAATGACTGGACGTCTCTTCTCCTTCGTGCTCATTCCTGCTATGTCAAAAACGCAGAAAAATTGTCCGAAACGTCTGCTACACGTTTACCAGCAAAGAAGGCAGATTTGTTGGGCTTCTGGCGTGGTCTGAAGCTTGCAAATCCTTTGCTGACAGTCCTCCGGAATCTCACGCATGTATCTCTTGTGATCTCGCTTTACCTCCTGGTAGGTAGCTTCGTTACCATTCTGTGTGATCTTCCTGACCTTGCTATGTTCAGGGTGATGTGAATCTGTCTCAGGATGCCCGGGAGCAGTGCTTGTTATTGTATAAGACCTTCTCCGTTCTCCAACTTTGTGGCTGATTTCGTCCGCAGGTCGCAAGTACGCTTGGGGTCACGCTTACGGCGGCGGAAGCAAAAGCTGCTGTTGCGGACACCGACATAGCCTTGATGATGGCCCCAGTATATGTGGCTGTAGCTCACTCCCCTCTCGCTCTGCTGTGCCCGACTAGTTATGTAACGGCTCAGTTCACGAGCCGCGTCGTTCTCTTGGATGTGAGTGACTTCCTTGGATATGCACGTCACCATTGATGCCTTTGCTTCAGACATGGCGAGCCCTCGGGAACATTCACCGTATTGACCCAAGTGATCCGCTCGGAATGCTAGAGTCTATTTTGTGGCGACTTTTGTTCCGTCTTGCACGAAAGGAGATTATAGAGGCCCAGCTCCTCCACTACTTTTACGAGGATGCATTTGTCAGTCAAACTTTGGAAGCGCTGAATAAAGGCGCACCTTTACCCGCAGCAGGCCATGGTTTGAGTGCGTACTCATCTGTTAGCTTCCCACAGCGCACGTTGGAACTAACTTCTTTCTCGTTTCTCAGAATACGCGGCCGACGACCTGGAAAATGCAACGGAGACAATCGACTTAACGGAAGAGCTCGAAAGGCTCGAAAGTCCAGTCGTACCCGTCGCGCCAGTGGTAGAGAAGGAGGCCTCTGTAAAGCCCCCACCTCGGAAGAAGCAGAAGACTGACTCTGGCGCTGC
Source organism: Mycena haematopus (assembly GCA_029281435.1). Taxonomy (NCBI): domain Eukaryota; kingdom Fungi; phylum Basidiomycota; class Agaricomycetes; order Agaricales; family Mycenaceae; genus Mycena; species Mycena haematopus. The sequence continues at coordinate 281,050 of JARJCV010000040.1, forward strand.
CGTCGGTGACAGCGGTAGTTCCAGAACCCTGAGGCCACGCTCTGTTGCTGCTGGTCCTTCTTCACAAGTAGCTCCAGCTCCCTCAGCGTCGTCTACCAAAGCTCCTAAAGCTAAAGCCAAAAAATCAGTCCCAAAGAAATCCTCCCGCCTTGTTGTTGAAAGCGAATCCGAGGACAGTGATAGCGATGGTGCTAAAGACATCAATCCACCCGTTTCTTACACCAATTTGCAAATGCTGGCCGTATCAGATGGCTGGAGACTTCCGTTGCTGCGGGAAGCCGACTCTATGCTTCAGACCTGCGAAGATGACAATCGAATACTGGATCCCACTCTACTCTACGATGTGGCGTCTGAAGATTTTACCGTTGACATCGACTACTGGGTATTCTCCCCAGCTCCTACTGACGTATCTGCGCCCCTCGTCGCCAGCAAGCACCAGTACCAGTACCGACCTTTCCACGAAACGGTCTGTCTATCTTTTCACTAGTTCAAGTGTCTTCCGCTCATCTTCTTCTAAGCGTTCTGATGCAGAATATCTGAGGAAAATTGTTGCTTCTCAGCCCGTAAAGAGATGCGAGGTTTCAAACCGGGACTTGCCTCTACACATTCATCCTGATGCCCAGATATTCAGGCGCTCTGGAGGCCTTGTATCAGAGACTGGCGTGCCTCTTCTTCCTGATGTTGTTCCTTCGTGTACGGATTCCATCGTGTATGTCGTTCACGAGGACACTTGGAAGTCCATGACAGCCCTCCAGCATCAGGAGGTTCTCCGAACTAGAGCAGTGCTCGTAGTTCATCGGAGTCCTTACCTCCATGATGGAAAAGCCTTGCAGTTTGACGAGGAAGGGCTGGCGGCTTTGACTCACCTTGATCGTCTTGCTTTCTTTCAAGGTACAGTTTTTGTTTTTAATTTTCTTTTATTTGTCAAACGATAAACTCACTCAAATGCAGACTTGGGTGCACGACGCAATGGGAAGGGCGTTGACTTGCAAGTTGGTCGTGTTCGCGACCTCTTGGTTTGTAGCAGGCAGACGGTAGAAAGCGACATCATGGGTGCTGCTACCACGAAAGATGTTGATGAAGCTCCTCTAAACCAGGGAAATGAACTCACTGCCAATGAAGACAGCCGAAGCGACGAATCCACTGCTCCCAAAGCTACCGGTGCCCCGACGCAACGTCTTAATTTGCTCGGGAATACTCTTCAGAGTACTTCCCTTGCTATGCCTCTGGGTTGGACGTGAGCTCGTCTGCCGTCCCATGTCTCAGATTCATATCTCACCTACTCTTGCAGTGACTTAGCAACACATGAGTACGCTTGTACTTGGTTGGAACATCTCCACCGAGTGCCTGCATTCGTTTTCCCGTGGTCTGAAGTTACCTGGTCGATTGCTGCCAACGCCCACGCTGTTACTTGGATCCATACCGATGTGCTTTTTACTGTGGTTGACATTGCGGTCGGCGAAAAACTTTGGTATCTCGCAAGCCGACGAACCGACCTTCCACTCAACGATTTCCGCGGCATAATGCGATCCCGAGCTGCGTTTGATACCTTCAATGGCTGGACAGATATGACCAGCGTGTGGCATTTTGAGCAAGTCCATCTCTCCCCTTACACGACATTGTGAGAGTCCTTTCCTTGATGTATGTGTTTCGCTCATTTCACAAGGTACATGCCGGCGACACTCCCTCACGCAGTTATCAGTCTTACTAACTGTATAGGTGTTGGACGCCATGGCATTCCTGTCAGTAACTTGTCTCACTGTGTCTATGTCTCGCTCCACAATACCGTTCTTGCCAAATCGACGACAAACGCGGATCACGAGCCTGCACGCCGTTTCTTAGTCCGGATCTTCATCTTTACCATGCTGGCCTTCATAGAACCTCGCGATGGATCTGGTGGTCGTGGGCGTGAGGATAATGGGCGTCCACGTCTTGCAGCACGAACTACAGCGCATATTCCCAATCTCTCGACAAACGACGGAGTGCTCGACCTTTTAGCCCTCCGCAGTTTCGTTGTTCTAGTTGTGGCTTTAAACAGCTCGAGCTACGAGCATGCTGTCGAGAGGAATGGCAGTAATTTGCTGCCTTTGGAGACGGAGGCTGCCAGAGAGCTATCCCTAGCGTGGAAGTTGGCCCATGATGTCGTCCAGTATGTATCCCACACCTTCACCTTCAAGAGGTCTGCGACATCCGTACAATCTTTCTCCGATATTCGCGCACCGACATCTTTCTCAGATGCTGCCAACGTATGTTGCGTATCTCTTGTCCTTGTTCTTAGTTAACTTCTCCGCCTTGATACAGCTTTCGCTCATTACAATGGCCGTATCCATGCGCAGGTACCTTTCTGATGCCCCCAAGAAGGCTCTGCCCCCAGGCTTTTCCTGCAAGACTTTCGAGCAGCAGGCCAGGCGTATGCTCGTCCTCTTCGAGCTTCACAAAGGCCTTGACGAGTCGCAACGCATTACTCAACTCTTTGCTAACCCAGATGCTCAGTACAAAGGGTCAGATGTATCCCCTTCTGCTGAATTCTCCCGCCTTGTCGCCGACCGCACAAAGAACTTTTTCTTACTCCAGCTTGGGACTCTTCGTCGCTTCCTTTTACTCTGGTTCCCAACTAGCACTAATACAATTTGAATCAATCTGCTCTGAAACGCGTCTACACTGTTCCGCGATCCTATCCTCGTCGGTGCGCTTCTACCTTTGTTGTCCTTCACTTCGGTTTCTCGCTTTATTCTCTTTCAATCTTACGCACATTGCCTGTTAATTTTTAATTCCTCCCGTCCGGGTAACACTTGCCATGTTCTGCATATTACGCCTCCACATCACTCTGTGTCTTCTCTCTCTTGATTTTTCTTTCTTTCTCTTTTT